>JAODAL010046935.1:0-30427 GCA_025379985.1 Phyllomedusa bahiana
AAAAAAACCTGAAAGCAATAAACTTACTGACCAAGAAAAGCACCAAAAAATAATTTAAAAAATTGCTACAAAGAAAAAAGCAACGACTGCAGTGTGTTTTTTTTAATTTCCCTTTTCACTTAGGCAATGTTCACACGGCTTATTCACGGCATAATTGCGGGACGGATTTTGCCCACAATGACGCCGTGTGCTCGGCAGCTGGGGCGGGGTGGTCGGCAGCTCGCCGGCCCATAGACATTCATTATCCACGGCGTTTTACCCCGTGTAATTGCAGTGTTTCTCTCCCCGTCGCCGTTTTTCGCGAGCGGGGGAAGGAGACGGAATCCATATTCCTATGAAAATGTGGTTTAAAACCCGTAATGCTGGGAGGGATTCAGCCCGTAATTCAAGCATACAGGCAATTAGGGACTGAAATCCGTTCCAAAATCACCTTTTAAAAGCCATAGCTAACATCGGGGCCACGATTTTTTGCCACACACACACAAACACAAAAAAAAGCATTAAAGATCACATGCGTATTTAGTAGCATTTTTTTTTTTGCATAAAGTGAGTTTAGCTTTTCCTTGCGTTTATTTATTTTTTTCCGATGCATTTTTTTCTCGTCACAAATTATGTGATCAATCACAAAGAAAAGTGCTAAACCCTAAAAATGCTAAAAGAGGGGGAGATACTTAGTTTGGCACAAACTATCCAAAAAATAATCGCTATACCTACAGCAAAAAAAAAACTGTTACTGACCAAAAAAGCACCAAAAGTGAAAGAGCACCAGAAAAAAACACCAAAAGTAAATAAAAAAACCTGCACCTACAGCAAAAAAACTGCTACTGACCAAAAAAGCCTCCAAAGTGGAGAAAAGCACTAAAAAGAAAGGCACCAACAGTGAAAAAACTGCTACAAATACAGCAAAAGAACTGCTACTGTCCAAAAAAGCACAAAAAACCCACCAAAAGTAAAAAAATCAAAAAAATCTGATGCTGGCTTAAAAAAAAAAAGCACCAAAGTGAAAAAAACAGCAAACTTGTACTGACTACGAGAGCAAAAAATAGCAGCAAATAAAAGCACAAAAAGTGAAAAAGGCGCCACAAAAACAAACGCAAAAGTAAAAACAAAACAAATGTTCACCACGAAAAAAAAATCTGCGCTGACTAAGGCCTGTTCACACGGTTTTTTTCCCCGGGGGATTTGTGACCCGTTTTGAGTCACAAATCCGCCGTGAATAGGGGCGGGACGGGGGCGGGGCCGGAGCGCGGGGGGGCCCGGGCCCCCCCGGCCCCCAAACTTCATTACCAGGGCCCCATTGGCCGGAAAATGTCATTCACTTTCCCCCCCCGCGGCGGATTCCCCAAAGGGGGGGGAGCGACGGAATCCACTGTTCTCTATGAGAGTATGGTTTTACCGAATGACGGGGAGGGATTGGCGCCGACTGAAGCGCAAATCCCCGCGGAGTCGGCGCAAATCCCCCCCAAAAAGCCCCGGGAACGAGGCCTAAAAAAGGCACCAAAATTGGGGAAAAAAAACACCAAAAAAAAACCATCAAAAGTAAAAAAACAGTAAAAAAAAACTGCTACTGACCAAAAAAGTCCCCAAAGTGGAGAAAAGCACTAAAAAGAAAAGCACCAACAGTGAAAAAATGCTACACGTACAGCAAAAGAACTGCTACTGTCCAAAAAAGCACAAAAAAGAAAAGCACCAAAAGTGAAAAAACTGCTACACGTACAGCAAAAGAACTACTACTATCCAAAAAAGCACAAAAAACCAACCAAAAATTAAAAAAAAAAAAAAAACAAAAAAACTGATGCTGACTTAAAAAAATGCACCAGTGTGAAAAAAACCCAGCAAACTGGTACTGACTGAAAGAGGAAAAAATTTCAGCAAATAAAAGCACAAAAAGTGAAAAAGGTGCCACAAAAACAAAACCGCAAAAGTAAAAACAAAACAAGCGTTGCACCAACAAAAAAAAATCTGCTGCTGACTAAAAAAGCACCAAAATTGGGGAAAAAAAATCAAAAAACATCAATAGTAAAAAGAAACCAGTAAAAAAAGCACCAAAAGTGGAAAAAAACTGCTACACGTACAGCAAAAGAACTACTACTATCCAAAAAAGCACAAAAAACCAACCAAAAGTAAAAAACAAACAAAACAAAAACAAAAAAAAACTGATGCGGACTTAAAAAAAAGCACCAGAGTGAAAAAAACAGCAAACTGGTACTGACTAAGAGTGGAAAAATAGCAGCAAATAAAAGCATAAAAAGTGAAAAAGGCACCACAAACCCCAAAAGTAAAAACAAAACAAGCGTTGCACCTACAGAAAAAAAAATCTGCTGCTAACTAAAAAAGCACCAAAATTGGGGAAAAAATCACCCAAAAAACCATCAAAAAAAAAAAAGTAAAAAAAAGCACCAAAAGTGGAAAAAAAAATTACACACTACACAAAAGAACTAATACTATCCAAAAAACCACCAAAAGTAAAAAAAAACCAAAAAAAAAAACTGATGCTGACTAAAAAAGCACCAAAATTGGGAAAAAATCACCAAAAAACCCACAAAAGTAAAAAAAAGTAAAAAAAGACTGCTACTAACCAAAAAAGCCCCGAAAGTAGAAAAAAGCACTAAAAAGAAAAAGCACCAAAAGTGAAAAAACTGTTACACATACAGCAAAAGATCCGCTACTGTCCAAAAAAGCACAGAAAACCCACCAAAATTAAAAACAAAAAAACAAAAAAACTGATGCTGACTTAAAAAAATGCACCAGAGTGAAAAAAACCCCCCCGCAAACGGGGCGACTGAAAAAAGGAAAAAAATTTTTAGCAAAAAAAAGCACAAAAAAAAAAAGGCGCCACAAAAAACAAACCACCAAAAGTTAAAAAAAACAAACAAACGTTGCACCTACAGAAAAAAAATCTGCTTCTGATAGAAAAAAAACACCAAAAAACACAAAGAAAAAAAAACAGTAAAAAAACCAAAACTGATATAACCCCCCCCCCCCCCCCAAAAAAAAAAAAAAAAAGTGGGAAAAAAAGCTGCACCTATAGTAAAAAAAAAAACTGATATTACCTCAAAAAAAGCTACAAAAAAATAATGTCTGTAGCACGTTTCATTATCACCTTTTGAATTCTCTCACATCTGGAAAAACCGGCTGCAAAAAACGCTACAAAACCCCATTATTTGCAAAAAGCACCGTTGAAGTCGGCCGGACTGGGGTTACAGCGTGCAAAACATGTTGGGGCTATATATAAGTACAGGCGTGTGACATTTACTTCACATCCCAGCAGGCCCTCCGCCTCCGCAGCACCCTCTCTCCCCCCCCTTACAAAAATCTATCCTCCCAGACATCACACAGCAGAGTGAGGCGAGCACATACCTCTGAGTAGTCCTGCTGGGGGCCCAGCACAGCTAGGTGGATCCTGAAACTTCCCCTCAGCATGGAGCAATGTTCCTCCTGGACAATGCGCCATTGTTTCCATTCATCCCAGACATTTTGCCTCCGGAGCAGAACTCCTCTAGTGAGCGTGGATCCTGGCATGGGAGCGGATAAGGTAACGCGCTTTGGTGCCAGCATGGACTTTAATTTCTTCACTTTGCAGCTAGGGAATGGGGACGGTGGGATCTATAGGCGACTGCCGACTCTTTCATCAGCCTGGATGTTTTATTCATGCTGCGCCTGTGCTTGAAACCGCTCTCCGGGCGCTGCTCTCCTAAACTTCTGCACTGCAGCTTCTTGAGGGTCATTGGGAAGTAATGAATTCCAGAAACTCTATTGTTGGGTTGCGGCGAGAGCAGTGGCTTCAATGATAATGTTCGGTAATAGGATGCAGCAGAGCTGAGTGTGTCGTCCGGCGCAGCAGAGCTGAGTGTGTCGTCCGGCTCAGCAGGGTTGAGTGAGTGTGACTCCATTTTTCTCTACCTTGTATCACTGTCCTTTGGGTTGAGTCGTTTGTATGTGAACATAAACTTTCCTTCGTTGCAAATTTCATGACCCAACGATCCCTGTTCTAAGTCAATGGGGCTTCTTGGTCAGTTGCGGCGCAGCATTGTGATTTCTACTTATGTTGTGAGCAGAGCTTAAAGGGACACTGCCATTAAAATATTTCTTCACAGATTGACAAGACTTTTATAGTGATTTTTTTTTTGTTAAATTTGGTGAGTTATATATATATATATATATATATATATATATATATATATATATATATATATTATATATACAAAAATAACATATACCATCTTGTCCTTTTCTTAGTGGAAAGATAACGCTCCTGAATGACAGAGCAGACTAATCTCACATTACTGCGGCTGCTGCTTATCTCTATGTAGTCTTGTTACAAATAGTAGGTAATGACCTAATTAGCGCTCTGTTGTTCTCTGGACAGGGATAGAAAAGATTACACTAGACTGAAAGGGCAATGACATTTGCAAATATATATCATTCTAATAGCACAGCAGTGAGGATTACTTGGCGGTTCTATTCCAGACTAACCATGGCCTGAAAGGTGTAAGGCTATGTTCACACGGCTTAAAATGGGACGTATCTCGCCCCCTAATTTGCGCCGTACTGCGCTAAATACGGGGCGAGATACGTCCCAGTCATTACGGTAATCCACAGTTCTCATAGAGAACTATGGATTACGTCTCCGCTCGCCATATTGTGTCGATTATTCACGGCGTATACGTGACGTGAATAATGAATGTCTATGGGGCAGGCGGGCTGCCGGGACACCCGCCCCCGCTCCCGAGCACACGGCGTAATTGCGGGTGAGATATGTCCCGCAATTACTGCCGTGTGAACATAGCCTAATCAGCAGGACCTTTCCTAGTGCAGAAAAAAAGATTAACCCATTACCCTGTCATGTATTGCTCTTGTCAATGCCCGTCAATCTAATCTTTTCTATCCCTGCCCAGAGAACAAGAGAGCGCTAATTAGGTCATTACCTACTACTTGTAACAAGACTACAGGTATAACACCATGCCTGAGGAAGAGAGTACTTTTGAAAGCTTACCATCAAATATACTCCGTTAGCCTTTTCTATCCCTGGCCAGAGAACAATAGAGCGCTAGTTAGGTCATTACCTACTATTTGTAAGAAGACTACAGGTATAACACCATGTCTGAAGAACAGAGCTAGTCCTCTTGAAAGCTCACCATCAAATATACTCAGTCTAAAAGGTATCGCCTGATTTCTTCACTCTTCTACTATTTTCTATGGCTAACACGGTACAACATTATACTCCTAACAAGACTACATAGAGATAAGCAGCAGCCGCAGTAACGTGGGATTAGTCTGCTCTGTCATTCGAGAGTTTTATCTTCCACTATTACAGCTAAAAAAGGACAAGATTGTGTATGTAATTTTTGCATGGGACTGCCAAAATAAAAAATACTGCCATGCATTTTTTTTTAAGTTTGCCAGGAATATTGGTTTTCAGAGGACTATTCCTTTCTGGTGGAAGTGTCCCATCATCACTTACCCTCTTTTCCACTAAGTAAACAGGTTTTTTTTTTTGTATTCAACTATCCAAAGTCGAAATTAAAGGGGTTGTCTCGCTACAAGGATTAAAAATCTTGCAAAAACAAGTCTCTTTGTAATATATGTCCATTAACGGTGTCCTACCTATTCCTAGATATCCCCTCTTGTATGAGCTGCATCAGCTCCTCAGGTCACTATAGCTACAGACCTGTTTGATCTCTCCTGATAGGCTGCCAGCACTGATTGCTATAGCTACAGAGCTGTTTGATCTCTCCTGATAAGCTGCCAGGACTGGTTGCTATAGCTACAGACCTGTTTGATCCCTCATGATAGGCTGCCAGCACTGGTTGCTAAAGCCACAGACCTGGCTTCTACTTCAGCCTAGAAGAAGCCAGTAAACACGCCCCTGAATTCAAATGAAACCGAGAAAACAGGACAAATCAGTGTAGTGAGACAACCCCTTTATGTGTCCAAAGAGAATATGTTTTTTTGTTTCAGAGGTGACTTTATTTGTAGCTTAACCTAATGCATTGACCTTAGTGACAAATCCACCTCTGCTGCATTAGAATGTTGTGCGGTTTTTACATAGTAGTTCCAGACGACCACCACCCGCAGGTATGAGATCTTCTGTGTCTAGTGAGGTGGGAGATGTCATCTTGACCCATGGTCCAGGGAGTGCCTGCCGTGCAATGAGGGCAGATCCCGAGATAGTGGCAGGGTTAACCCTACAGATCCGAATGACCGAATAGCTTTCCTATCATGTCATTGAGTCCTGCCAAGGTTGCATCTCCTCTTCATCTGTAACATGTGCCTCCTGCAGGTCTGCTGTGTAAGCGTGGAAGAAGAACGTCTGCTGTCCTCCGCGCAGTGACCTCCACCCTGCCGGTGATGTCCATCAGAAGGGCGGAAGATGAAAAGGCCGACCTATAGATGTTGCTGCAGGGTCTTCTTCAGGTCAGTTCTTTGGGGTTTCTCTTCGGGGCATTAAACTTAGAAATGAAGAAGGTCTTTTTTTAAATTTGGGGGATCTAGAGCCCCCTCCAACCAACTCCTCCTCATATGCTAGAAAAGGGGTTTGCTGCAGGGCCATTTACAGGTCAGTTCTTTGGGGTTTCTTTTAGGGGCATTAAACCTTGAAATGGATAAGGTCTTGTTAAAATTGAGGGTCCTGAAACCCGTCTTCCCAACTCCTCCTCATGTTGTGCTAGAAGAGGGGCTTGCTGCAGGGTCATTTTCAGGGCGGTTCTTTGGGTTTCTCTTAGGGGCAATAAGGTCTTGTTAAAATTGAGGGTCCTGAAACCCCTCTTCCCACCTCCTCATCATGTTGTGCTAGAAGAGGGGTTTGCTGCAGGGTCATTTTCAGGGCGGTTCTTTGGCATTTCTCTTGGGGGCAATAAGGTCTTGTTAAAATTGAGGGTCCTGAAACCCCTCTTCCCATCTCCTCATCATGTTGTGCTAGAAGAGGGGTTTAGCTCATGATAACAAAGAATATTAAACCTCGAAATGAATAAGGTCTTGTTCAAATTGGGGGTCCGGGCCCCCTGGTCATTGTTATGTTGTGCTTGAAGTACAGGGGCTTAGTTCTTTAGGTTTTCTATGGCTAATAAGGGACATTAAGATGAATAAGGTCTTGTTAGAATGGGAGGTCATGGACCATACTATGTTGCTGTAGAAGAACAGGAGTTTAGTTCTTTAACAAGGGGCATTAGACCTAGAGATGAATAAGGTCTTGTTAGAATGGGGGCTCCGGGACCCCCCAATCCTTCCTATGTTGCTGTAGAAGAACAGAGTTTTAGTTCTTTAAGGTTTCCCTTGCTAACAAGGGGCATTAGACCTAGAACCGAATAAGATCTTGTTAAAATTTGGGGTCTTGTAGCCCCTACTCATCATTTTGTGCTAGAAAAAGAGGGGTTCAGCTCTAGAGTTTCTCTGGCTAACAGGGGACATTACACCTAGAAACGAATAAGAACATGGAAAAAATTAGGGATCCTGTTCCCCACCCTGACCCCGTTCCTCACCATGTTGTGATAACAGGGTTGTTTTTTTTTTTTTTGGGGGGGGGGGGGGGGGGGTGGAGCTTAGTAATTGATTGGCCTTCATCCAGGGACCTACATAGAAATCATAGAGCCCCATAGCAAGATGAGATTGGCCCCCAACACCTAATGAGACAGCAGAATATGTAGCAATCATTAAAGGTATAAATAATTGTGCCATATACTAAAGAAGCCACCGACCTGTTATTCCCTATACAAAGATGATGTTCTTGCACCTGAGTGCGGCCTCTTAACCTCTGAGCCCCATTGCAGCTCCTATGGCAGAGAAGAGGGGAAGATCCTGCTGCAGAAAGCCGCCTCCTTGACAGATATACTAAGCTCCGCCTCATTGTCCATATCTACTAATTCCATACTTTATAAACCGGATTTCTAGATAATTTTTTTTTTTCCTTTGTAAATTTCACATAAATACAACTTAAAGGGTCCTATTCTCCATATAGAATATAGATATAATTGCCGATCCACCCAAGAAGTGATACTGATGCAAACCCTGCCCAAAAATGGACATCACCGGGTAGACCATGGGGTGTTCTCAGGACGAGGGGAAAATTTGCTGGATCTTTCATTGAAAAGGTTAGCGACCTTGCTCAGTGGGGGTTCAGGTCTCTAGACCCCACTAACCTAAGATCCTGAGGACAGTCTGGATACCCCCTTTAAACTTTGCATAAGTTGTGCAAATTTTGGATATTTGTCATTTGGTTCCACGTGTTCTTTTAGATCTGCTTGCTTTCAGTGAATAAAAACTGGCCCATTGGCCAAAAACCCATAAAGCAGAAATACCTCTCACAGCTGAGGGTTTGCTACAATTATGTCATGGAAAGTCAATGAGCCTCATTTATCAAAACTGTCTAAGGGTATGTTCACACGACGTAATTGTGGGGCGTATTTCGTCACGTAATTTAGCTGCATTATGCCTAAAATGCGTCCCGCAATTACGGTAATTCATAACTCTCATAGAACACTATGAATTCCACCCAATAAAGGAGTTGAATGGGGCTGGCCTCCCCCCACGCATTAGAAGTACCCATTTCCCAGAACTCTAATTGACGGCAATGGGCAACAAAGTCTTACCCTTAGGCAGTTTGATACACGTGGCCCCACATTCTATCTACATTGTAGTGAATAGTGTTGGAATAGGTTTTCGTTTGCCCGAACGTGTGAATAAAAAAAATTGGGTTCCATAAATCCTGATCCCAATTTTTTTCCTCTAACCCTGACTATAGCCCTAGTCCTAAATTGAGGGTAGGAGTTTCTATGGGCTTTTAGGGGTCAATTTACCGTTCCCTGTCGCTCCAGGTGTGACGTCTGACATCCAATTCAGCATCACTTCCAGGTCCCAAAACATACAGTCTACGTGACAAGAATTGATGTCGGATTGGATGTCCTGCTGGGAACGCCGCAGAACGGTAAGGAAACCTCAAAAACCCAGTGGAATTGGTGATAGGGCAGTTTTTTGGGGGGGTGTGTGGGGGTTAATAAACCAAAATTGGATTTGGGCTGGCTTCACCCCCTGGGTCTATAGTATATAGGGTGAGGATCATCTCTGCGTTGAAGGTTCCATTCAAGACTCCATCAAAATGATGCTATTTCTTCTGTTCGGCTGGGGCCACACAGCATAGGACAAAAACCGGCGGAAAGTTGACTGGTTTTTTCAAATTTAAATTTTTTTTTTTATTAACAGTTTTTGTATAAACAGTAAAATTCACACAGAAAGATAATCAAATGAGGTGAACATAGATAAATTGCAACAATAGACAGTTAAGTATTAACGTTAAACGTTTGGTAAAAAACCAAAAAGAACTGAAAAACATCAACAGGGAGAATCAGTAAAATTCCCTACAGGAAGCCTTAGAGCGGCTGTCACGGGATGCCGATGTCAGGGAGGAACATCCCAACCATGCTCGGGATAGCCCCTCACAAGAAACCTAGTGAGGCTGGCCGAGTTGACCGGTTTTTATCCGCTGCAAGACCGTGTTTTTTTTGTCACACTTTGTGCAAAAATCGTGGTCAGTTTTAGTTTTTTTTTCTGTCGGTTCATACAACTGAATGTACGAGAAACAGACGGAAAGACGCCCGTCTGTTTTTACAACGTGTTCCTAATACCGCCGGCGCCAGAAACCGATAGACTACAGATCGTTTTTTATCCTAAAGTCTATGGGCAAGCAAAACCATCCTAAAACCACTGAAAAAACGATCGGTTTTGCTTGCTGTGTAGACATAGCCTTAAAAGGAGGGACACCATGAAGGACACCCGACGGACTCCATTGTAGTCATCATATTATGAATCCACTGAGTGTCGGACCCCACCAGTGGAGTTGATTCTCGGGGCCTATTGTATGTCTCCAGTACATGAATGCACGTACTACACATGACGCTTGAACCTAGCTGGAATCTTCTTTCCCTGAAGTGTGGAGGTCTGAACAGGCACTAAGAGGGGAAATTTTTAGTAGGTTCCCCCCTTATTGAGGCCCCTTTTGTTTTGGCAGGTGGGCTTAAAGGGGAAAAAAAATGTGAACTAAGAACCCCCCAATTTTTTTTTATTTTAAGTAGCAGAAATGCTTTTCCGAAAATTCCTATGTGCCACTTGATAGTTTTTTAGTGCTAGTAGTGTGCTACTGATATTGGATTGTGTATGTATATTAATGCCATACCAGTGTGCACCTATGCTTATTTTTTTCCCAAAAGTTTTTGCGATGTGCAAAGCCAAATATTGTTTCCAAGACTGATTTCCCCTCTGTACCTGAAAAGTAGCCCCAGCCCTGCTGTCCCCATGGGCCCACCAGGAGCCTCACCTGCTCCATGTGGGCCAGTCCAAGCCTGGACTCACCTTTTGTAAGTGAGGCTCGAAACAGAACCTCTGACGCAGAGCTGAACCTAGCCTCATTCACTGACAACAAGCAGAGATCTTAAAGGTAATGAATTGAAACCTAAAGTATATGAGTAGGTTGCAGAGCTTTTCACTACACAATGGTTTTTAAAAGGAAAACCTTGTAGTCCACTTTTGTGGTGCCCGGGCAATCATGGCCAGGCACGGTTAATAATCCTCTAGACTCAGCTTGTTCAAGCAGGGGATATGTGCGGGCGTTGCAGTTACAGTTTGCACTAAAATGCTTGTTCTTGAGGAAACCTTGCATTCCTTGTCCGGATCTCTTGAAAGGAAATAAAAAGAAACCTGCAGGGGGCAGTCAGGAGGTGTTGCTTTTTTTTTTTTTTTTTTTTTTGTGAATGCTGTAGAAATTGGTTTAACCCCTTCTAGTGAATACAGTCCATAGAGGAGTCCACAGAAGATGGGGAAAGTCCTACAGTTCGATCCAACGATAGATACATTCACAGCAACTAGCAGAACTCTGTATACTAAAACATAACATTTAATCTAGGTATAGAAAGACTATGTTCACAAGGCGTAATTGCGGCACGTACAGTACGGCGGCCATTAAGCCGGGTGCGGGAGGGGGGGGGGCCCCAAAAACGGGCCCCCCCGCCAAAAAGGGGGGAGTTGGCATGTATGCTTTTTCCCTCCCTTCACTTATCCCCCGTGCATACAACGCGATTGATTGTCGGGCGGGGAGAGGGGGCGTAATCCATAGTTTTTAGAGAGCTATGGAATTTTAAAGAATTTCGGCGCGCATCTCGCCCGTATTAAAGTGCAAATACGACGCGAAATGCGCGCGGCAAAATTACATTGTGTGAACATACCCTAAAGCAAATCCATAAATTACAGCCAGAACATAACCCGGGGGTTAAATTTTAAAAAAAATAAATAACATGGGAAAACCCCCAAAAAATTTCCGTGCCCGACATTTTTGACCGTATTCTGGGTTTTGGGGCTGCTGAATCCGAAAAAACCCCTCCCTTTACTTTAGCAGCTCACTTTGAGGTGTTTTATTCCACAATCTCATTGTTCTTGGATGAAAATTTTAGTGCAGAGGAATAGAAGTGATTTCGCTCCTGCACATTCATGTTTTTTGTTTCCATGTGTTCTTTAAATATTCTAAAATTTGCGTATTTTCTGTTTCACATGAATTTCCATTATTTCTTTAGTGCAATATTAAAGGGGTTTTGCCAAGAAGTGATTTCCTTACCCAACAGGCTCATACTCCCCTCTTGAGGCTTGAAAAAAGGGGCGTTGCGTTTCTGTGTTTAAAAAAAACAAGTACCTCCTCTGTGATGTCATCGCTCCACATCCAATTCACATTCCTGATCTGCAGTCTTTCTAGCTGAGTAAACAGTGTTTGGATAATCCACAGAGGAGAACTGTATTGTGCACAGGAGAGAAGATAAGCTCAGAGCAGGCAGCGTTCTTTCATTTGTTCACAAACTGATGCAGGGGGGAGGAGGGCTGAGCAGAGAGCCAGGGAGTGTCTGCATGTTTACTCAGATAGTTACATTACAAAAAGTGGATTCTCTATACAAAAGACACAGGATCTTTTCTCCCCAGTCCCTTCAAAGCTCGTTCATGTTCCCTGCCATCAGATAAGAAGTGCAAACCATGCAAGCGCGGCCAGATCAGCTCCTGGTCTAATGTAAACTGTCAGAAAACTAAGGGCATGTAAGGAAGTCTGTAGATCTCACAGGCTTCACTTTTTTAATGACATATATTTAGAAAAGTGATTAAATACCCATTTTGGAGGATCACTCCTCAACATTAGGTCATGGCAAAACCCCTTTAAGTGACCACTACTTTCAGCAGCAGATACTTGGTAAGGTGGCAATGCTGGATCTCCAAAACTAGAGCTGATAGGGGAAAACGGGCGTCATTTTCAGAATCGCGCCCCAAACATACTCAAGAATGTCACCAAAATGAGTGTTCCACAGGGTAAAGACCACAGTCCTCAAAGGGGAATTGGAGATACCAGCTATAAATAGCGATACTAGTGCATCTAAAAAAAAATAGAATATCACTGAAAAGATAACTGATAACAATAATTTAAGTCAAATAGAGTAACCCATATATTGTATAGACTCATTACAGTATGAATTACAAAGTTTAAATGGGTTGTCTCGCTACAAAGATTAGCTTTCAACATGTAGGGAACACTAAATGAAGACATTTTCCAAATATATTGTGGTGTTCCTTTTTTTTGTTAAGGAGCTACAAGTGATTTTATCACCTTCTGTGCTCTCTCTGGTTCCCCAAGTGACCAACCTGTGTACTTCCCCCCTCCCCCTCACCCTTGTTTGTTCTATCTGATAGCAGGGAGTGACGTCATCACACAGGTCACAGGCAGCACAGAACTTCAAATAGTGAGAGCTTGTTTGTTATCTGATCTTTCAGACAAAAGCCAGTAATTACTGCTGTTTACTTTACCTCAGAAGCTTCCCTAGTCCTGACAGCAGGAGATTTATCTAATTAGCAGAAGTCTGAATAGAGAGCAACGCAGTATTATTTCATTCATACATCCTATTAAGCCTTGAGATGAGACAACCCCTTTAATATAATACATTTGTGAGCCCTATAACAAATAAAAGCTAGTCCTGGAGAACCCCTTAAATTTTCAATGATATTCTAATTTTTGGAGATGCACAAGTATATCTCCTGACTAGTGTTGATCGAACCGTTCGAGTCGAACTTCACGATTTTTTAGAACGCGAGCCGAACGGCACATTTTACTGTTCGTTTGCGTTCGACACGCTATTTTAATAGTTTTCATGTCTGAAAATTGGCGTTGCTGCGGCAGTTTTTAGGCGCATTAAATAGGTGTAAAGTGCGCCAGAAAGTACGATCCTTTAAAAAATCTGGCGTCAGGTATACCTTGCATAGTAAACATAATGCACCTAAAAAGACGCATTGTGCAAATTGCAGCACATAGCTGATCATTGGTAGTGCATTTAATGCGCCTATCGAAGCGAATACAGCCAAGGAGGTGCATAACATATCATTATTAGTTCATGTAATGCGCCTCAATAGGCGCATGGTGTTATGGAGGCGCACAGCGTATCATTTTTAGGCGCATTACAATGTGTCGTGCCTGGCGTATAATGGGCCTCGTTACTGTTATGGATGGTAATTGCATCTTCTCCTCACCTTTTATAGGTATAAAAGTTGAACATCTTCTCCCATTGACTTTAATGGGGTTAGAGTCGAACCCCGAACAGAACACACTAAAGTTCGAGGTTCGACTCGAACATTTTACTGTTCGCTCATCACTACTCCTGACCAATACCATAAATAACAATAAAAAATGGAATAAGGACACCCCATCAGTAGTATTCCTCTGTGGTTGTGGAAAATCCCTCCCTGCTACACCAAAAACCGCTCCTGAAAAATGTAAAACTATCCCTTTAAATCTCCTGTCGGTCTCTGCCTGAGCGGAGCGATTGCCCTGAAAAGGGTGGCCCCACCAAATGTCCCTTAAATAAATCCCTAATGCTTTCCCTAACAGAAAATATCAAGATAAATATACAGCCCAAATGCGTTTCCTCCATCAATGGATGGATTCATTCGTGGCAATCCCCAAAGAAAAGGGAAGCGCATAAAGTGCAACATACACTAAATCAAAGGAAAAAAAGAGCACACTGTGGGGGCTGGAGCACATATGGCGACCGTGTGATTTAAGTATATGTGTTATTATACAGAGATTAAAGTTATGATTTAGTATAAAGAGGTCTGCTAGTTTCCGTGAGCCCACAGAGGGGGCCCATAAGGAAATGTGAATGTCCCTTTAAAATTAAAATTTTAGTTTGCAATACATTAATAAAATGCAGATACATTAGAGGGGTTGTCTCACTACAAGGATTGTTTTTTTTATGTTAAAGATCTTGCAAAAACAAGTCACTTTGCAATATATGTCCAATAAACATGTCTACCTATTCCTGATATCCCATCTGTATGGGTGCATCAGCTACCTCAGGTCGCTATAGCTACAGACCTGTTTGATCTTCCTGATAGGCTGCCATCACTGGTTGCTATAGCTACAGACCTGTTTGATCTCTCCTGATAGGCTGCCATCACTGGTTGCTATAGCTACAGACATGTTTGCTCGATCATGATAGGCTGCCAGCACTGGTTGCTATAGCTACAGACCTGGCTGCTACTGCAGCCTACTGGAAGCCAGTAAATACTCCCCTGAATTCAAAATGAAACCAAGAAAATAGGATTGAGGTAAGATGAATCAATGTAGTGAGACAACCCCTTTAATGCAGATTTCAAATCCAGTTCCTTCTCCTTATAATCACTTAAAGGAGTTGTCCACTTTTTCTACTAATTGGGCCAGCTAAGGACAACAATGTGTTTATTTACTTTGTTGATGCTAGGTGTGCGTTTTATACATTTTGGGCGACATGTATGTACAGGGCTGTGCAAGAAGTCTGGCGTCTTTTCAGCCCGAAAACTGGCACGGGCCTGTTTGCTAAATTTATAAGCAGGAGCACTCTAATATCAGGCGCATTAGAGCGTCTGCGACACTTTGTAATGTGCCTGAGATCAGGGGGCATGCTGGAGGCGGGCGCACTACAACCGTATGAAGCTACACGTTTATAGCTTCAGTACAGCAAATCCAGGCGTATTACTACTGGAACAGGTAGAGCACTTTAAAAGTGGTTTACCTGAGCCAGAAGTGTCACTTTGTAGCTAGAAAGCGCTAAATCTATGACCCGCAGTAGAACAGGTTCATAGACTCACGCACATTCTACACTACTAATGTGCGCAAAAAAATGGCGTCTGAACTCCAAAGTACATACATGTCGCCCTTAGTTATACTATTAGGGTATGTTCACATGACGTATCTTCTGGGCGTACTTTGGCGTGTAATTGCGCTGCAACGTGCCTGAAGTATGCCCTGCAAACACGGTAAAATCATAGCAGTCATTGAGTGCTATGATAATCTGCCGTATTCCCTGGCGTTTGGAACAGCGATCGTAATAGGGGGCGGGTCGTAGCACAGGTGAAAGTACACACTGGTCAGCGCGTACTTTCAACAGCAGGCGTATTGCGGAGCATACAGGTACACGCTGCAATACGAAGTATGAACATACCCTTATGTGTTTGGCAGTGAGTGACGACGTTCCGCTCGGAATGGCAGTGAGTGACGACGTTCCGCTCGGAATGGCAGTGAGTGACGACGTTCCGCTCGGAATGGCAGTGAGTGACGACGTTCCGCTCGGAATGTTATCCCTTACTGCTGCATACACTATAGAAGAGCTGGGTGACTCTTGGGCTATGTTCACACGGCTTATTTTGGGACGCATTTCACCGCATATTGCGCTCTAATACGAGCGAAGTGCACCCCAATCAGTACGGTAATCCAGAGTTCTCATAGAGAACTATGGATTACGCCTCCTCTCCCCGGGCGTACAATACGATGGTATTGTACGCGCGGGGAGATAAGTGACATGTCATTTATTCACGGCGCTTACGCGCCGCAAGTATTGGCGGTCTATAGGCCAGCGGGCGGATGGGGGCCCTCCCCCTTGTGCTGCGGGGGTACGCGCCGGTCAGCAGCGCGAGCTCCTGAACGCTCCGCAGTTAAGCTGTGAGAACATACCCTAAGGGTATGTTCATATGGCTTATTTTGGGTCGCATTTTGCCACCTATTTTGCGGCATACTGTGCTTAATATGTGGGGAAATGCGTCCCATATTTACGGTAATCCATATCTCTCATAGAGAACTATGGATTACGCCTCGTCCCCCGATCGTATTGTACGAGCGGGGAGATAAGGGACATTAATTATTTGCGGTGTATACGCACCCCCGTGTGAACATACCCTTACTGCTATTCACATAATGTGCGCTGGTCAGGAGGCCGTTGTTGCCATAGTGTAGCTGCCCACAGCCTTCACCGAAAAAAACCTTGCACTATACAGAGTGGTGTTACACGGTTCGGGGAGGGCGGGAAGCAGCTTCACGACCTTTAGCTGCGCTACTAGTTCAGTGTCTCCGCAGAACTTGTTTTGCATTTCGGGAGTTGTCATTGCAGCAAGTACTCTACAGTAACATTATGTAAAAATAGGATGACTCATTAACTCTCATTGTAAAAAGCTAGTATACCATATATACCTACAACCCAACAGCAGATGTGCTATAACCTACACACAGTGTGCTCTGCTGGTTTGAGTTCTGGGAGTTGCTATCACAGTATCGTAATATCAATATAAGGCGCCATTCACATAGGGTTCCTAAAAAAAGTATCCTGACGGATACAGACTGTGACGGGACAATAGCCCTAAACGAGCTACAAGTGCCCTATTTAGCAAATGTTTATGGTTTGTACGTTGGGCACAAATGAGTGGTAGACCATGCTTTGGGTCCGATGCACAAACCATATAAGTCAGCTAAATAGGGCAAACAAAGTCCATTTAGGACCCTAGAACTCTATAGTCCCTTCGTGGTCCTACTGCAGTGCCCATGGAGATATGTTTTTACGGTATCCCTCCAAATAACACAAATATGCTGCCAAAACCCTATGTGAATGGAGCCTAAGCAGATCATAATTATTATGTAGGCAGATTCAGCAGAGAGGAGGTTTTTTGTGTTATGGGAAGAGTATATATGTTCATTGTATTTACAATTACCGACATAGCACCAACATATACTGTAGTGTTGTACAGATGTTGACCACAATTTTTCCGCTTCTTGGTTGGATGCGTTTTATATGTTGATTTACACACTCTTGTTTACGGCAGTAAGTGATGACGTTCCATGGGTGAAGCTGTGCAAATTAATCCCAGGGCCATTGTTGGGTTGAAGTTCCATGGGCTCAAATTACACTGAGGGCCAGGTTTGGACTGACCCACAAGGGATAGAGGGAGACCCCCTGTAGGTCCTGGGCATGGTGGGCTAAAAGCTCAAGGAGGAAGGCAGAGAAAGAAAGCAACAAGCAAGAGTTCAAGAAACATGTGCAGTAGTTGTAGGGTGGTCCCAAGGAGTTGACTCTGATGGTGGGCTCCAGGCCCCTCAGTCTGACACTGCTGAGGGCCCACTATTCATTTATACAGGACGTGCATGTGTGTGTCCACTTTTTGTTAGATGCAATCGTCAGATATCCTGTTAAACCCTGGACTAAGTCAATTCCCCAAAGGGGGGGTTTTTTTTTTTTATTTGGGGTTTTTTTTTGTCCCTTTAAAAAAAGGGGGGATCAACGTTCAAAAAGGTTTTTTTTTGGGGCCTTTTAATTAAAAAAGGGGGTTAAAATTTTTTTTTTTTCCCCGGGGGGGAAAAAACCCCCCCCCCCCAAAAAAAAATTTTCCTTTTTTGGGGGGAAAAAAAATTTTTTTTTAAAGGGGGGGGTTTTTCCCCCCCCCCAAAAAGGAAAAAATTTTTTTTTCCTTTGGCCCCAAAAATTTTTTTTTTTTAAAACCCCCGGGGGAAAAATTTTTTTTTCAAAAGGTTGTTTTTTTTGAGGTTTTTTTAAAATTTTTTTTTCCCCTTTTTCCCCAAAACCCCCGGGGTTTTTTTAAAAAATTTTTTTTTTTTTTTTTCCCCAAAATTTTGGGGGGCTTTTTTTTTTTCCTTTCCCCCCCAAAAACCTCTTTTTTTTTTTTTTTGCTGGAATTTTTTAAAAAAAAAATTTTTAAATTTTTAATTTTTTTTAAAAAAACCCCCCGGGTTTAAAAGGTTTTTTGGGGGGTTTAAAAATTTTTTTTTTTTTTTAAGGGGCCCAAAAGGGGGAAACCCAAATTTTCCCCCCCCGGGGGTTTTTTTTTTTTCCTTTAAAAAAACCCCCGGGGGGGCCTTTTTTTCCCCCCTTTTGGGGGGGGAAATTTGGGGGGGGGCCCAAAAACCCTGGCCCCCTTTTCCCCCAAAACCTCACCAGGTGTTATCTGATCTGTTTTCCTGCCTCCAAGGTGGTTATTAGCAACTTGTAGGCACAAGACATGTGTGAGCGTAACACGTAAAACTCCTAGTTGTCTGACACCTGGCGCTTACCTAATCGTTGCTGTAATACTCTTCCTGGCACCACTTGGAGGACCTGTCCTATTTTACAAAACATGCACAGCCCATTGAATTGAATGGTCAATGTGTAATATCATTTTTTCTCTGCAGGGAAATTGAACATTTGCTTTTGGGTTATCTTGAGTTAAAAAGACACATGTCCATCAAGTTCAACCAAGGGTGGGAAAAGATGTGGATAAAGGGAGGAGGGATAGGGAATTTTTTAAGCTTTGCTTCCCTCTTACTGATGAAGACTTTGAAACCCATAATGCAAGAACCAATCTGCCCTAAAGGAATATTTCATTCCTGATCCTGAAGTTGCGGTCAGACTGGATCCAGATATTTTATACAGCTACATAAGGATTGATATTATTTAGTAGTGAGTAGTTATCTAAGCCTTTCTTGAAACCTTCAACTGTTCCTGCTGTGACCAGCTCCTCAGGCGGCTATTCCATAGATTCATAGTTCTCATAGTGAACGCTTTTCTCTTCTGGAGTTTGTATCTTTTTTTTTTTTTTTTTCCTCCAGACGAAGGAAATGTCCTCTTTGTCTTTTGAAGGGGTTTAACATGAAATCTGTAATCTGATGGATTACAGCTGATTGCATGGAGACACTTTGTATATTCTTTAATTGACAGAATGGCCCCTTTAGGCCGTGTTCACACGGCTTATTTCGGCGCGGATTGGCGCCGTACTGCGCGCCGGATTTGCGCTGCAGTATGGCGCCAATCCATCGCAGTAATTACGGTAATCCACAGCTCGCATAGAGAAACAGTGGATTCCGTCGCTCCTCCCTGCTCGGCGAATCCGCACGGGGGGAGAAAGTGACATGCACATTATCCAGGCGCAATACGCGCCGTGGATAATGGAAGTCTATGGGGCCGGCGGGCCGCACCACCGCCCCGCCCCTTATTCAAGCCGGAATTGCGAGCGCAATCCGGCTCGCAATTCCGGCTTGAATAAGCCGTGTGAACCGGGCCTTAGGCTATGTGCACACGGCTTAATTGCGGGACTCAATTACGCCCCGCATTTACGCCGTGTGGACGGGGGGGGCCGGGGGCGGCCGGGAGCGGGGGACTGAGCAGGGGGCCGGCACTTCGCCGGCCCATTGACTTGAATTGCCAGTGGCGCGTATACGCCGCTAGTAATTCACATGTCAATTATCTCCCCGCCCGGGGGGTTAGCCGGGGGGGGAGGGGAGACGTAATCCATAGTTCTCTATGAGAACTGTGAATTACCGTAATGAATGGGCCGTTTTCGGCCCGTAATTGGCGCACTTCGGCGCGTAATTACGGACCGAAATACAGCCCAGTTTAAGCCGTGTGAACCGGGCCTTACAGTAATCTGATTATGAAGTGTCCCGCTACTGGGATGCCCGGCGATCATCTATAATCTGCTAAGTAACCTAAAAGCAAGTGTAGGGTTTCGCGGCAGCACCACTAAAGGGAAAATGTAGTGCAGGACAGGATAGATCCTCTCAAGGGTTCAATTCTTACAGAGAAGAGTGGTGCATGGAGACCTTTTTTTTTTCAGGCAATGCTCTATGGGAAAAATATGCAAATTAGCTCTCCTCCAAAGGACAAGTCCTCTAAGTGTTGCCAGGAAGAGATGCCAAATCTGGCTAACGAATAGGTGATTAATCAATATTCCAGCAGGAACATCTGACCTGTTTTTACCCAACT
The DNA here is from genome assembly GCA_025379985.1 of Phyllomedusa bahiana. Taxonomy (NCBI): domain Eukaryota; kingdom Metazoa; phylum Chordata; class Amphibia; order Anura; family Hylidae; genus Phyllomedusa; species Phyllomedusa bahiana. The sequence goes on from JAODAL010046935.1 coordinate 20,070, forward strand.
TTGAGGTTGTTGATGTTGGCACCTTGTAGGCAAGCGTGATACCTAAAACTCCGTTATCATGGAGCTCCCACCCTCTCTCCTTCTTTAGCCAGACCTGGCATCACTTGGAGGACTAGTCCTGTTCTGCATTACAAGGGCAGCCCATTGATATCAATGGGCACTGTGTAATGCTTAATTTTTTTCCTGGTGTGGCGCTGTAGGGAAAATGAACACTTGCTTTTGGGTTACCTGGCGGACTAAATTATCGCTGGGGTTCCCAGTGGTGGGGAGGGGGACACATTGTCCTCAGATTATTAACGGACCATGCTAACCAATAGGGATTGTCCAGAGCTAAAAACCCCTTTAATGTGTGTCCTGAGAACCACCAAGAAGTGGCCCAATTAGTCGCCATGTGTGAGTCAATGAATGACCCTCTGCCGACTTTTTAGGCTTTTTTAAAAAAAATAACTAATCACTGTATATTGGGACCCTAGTGACCTCATCAGACGCTATCTAACTTTACCCATCTACAATATGTGGTTGTTGGCTTTTACTATGCACACGTGAGTGGGTGTAATATGTGAAACTCCAAATTATCCGGAGCACAAAGCGTTCCCTGTTCTCGCTGTAATACTGATTTGAGCTCTTATTTTTTTTATTTTTATTTTTTAAGCCAGATTTAGCATCTCCTTCTGGCAAGACTTGGAGGACCTGTCCTATCCTCCACCACATGAATTGCCCATTTATATCAATGGGCACTGTATGAAACGTAATGTCCCCTGTGGTGGCGCTGCAGGGCAATTGAACATATCACTCTAGCCAAGCAGTACCCTACTCCTGTGCTGACGAGGGCCAGGAACACCTAAACAGATGCCTACAGATGGGTAACTCTTCAATTTGGAGGAGACTCTAGTTCGGTGTATGAGAGGTGGTGTGTTTTTTTTTTTTTTTTTCCTTCTGGAGGCGAGCCAATTTGCATACTTTTTCCCATAGAGCACGGGTATCAAACTGCGGCCCTCCAGCTGTTGGGAAACTACAACTCCCATCATGCATTTCTATCATCTATAACAGTGGGCATGATGGGGGTTGTAGTTTCCCAACAGCTGGAGGGCCGCAGTTTGACACCCCTGCCATAGAGCATTGCCTGAAAAGAAGACTTCATACACTGCTCTATGAAAATTGAACCCCTCTGAAAGATGTCTAATGTGAATACCACACCAGAAATCTTTTTAAAGGGGTTGTCTGGTTTAACAGAGAGTGTTTCTTTCATCAACAAAGAGCATCTCTCTCCTTCCCTGATAAGCCTCTTTGTCTATAACAGGGGTGTCCGACTCCTTTTCATCGAGGGGCACATCAGCATTATGGTTACCTGCAAGGATCCATTTGTAACTGTAAGACTGTACAGGGGCGTAGCTAAAGACTAATGGGCCCGGGTGCAAAACTTGAGCATGGAGCCCTCCTACTCCCAGACACGGTCTGATGACCAATACTTTTCACTAACAGGTTCCCTACTTGACGTGTAGGATGTCTGTGGTGTAGCGCGCTGCAGAAAATTATTACTATTAAAAGGAATCGTCCAATAAAATCAAATTCATTTCAAATGGGGCCAAAAAAAAGCAAGTTATTCAGCCAAAGCATCTGTTCCCTTTTGCCCCCTCTCCCGTCCGCTTGTGGGGTGAACTGGAAAAAAATGCAATTGTGCCTTCTGTTTTATGGGTTTAGTTTTTGTTGTAGTTTATGCTGGATATTTTAATTGACATCTTTATTCTGCAGGTGTCAGTACAAAGGCCACATTATGACGGTATTAGTCACTATATAGTGGTGATAATGTTACTGACCAAACCAGTATACCAAGACGAATAATACCAATAACAACAATACACAAAGACCAAATAATACCCCACATACCACTGCCATGTAGTGACTAATACCACATACTATTTCTGCGCAAAGCAGTATACCAAGATCAATAATTCCAATAACAATATACAAGGATCAAATAACACCGCCACATCATGACCACATATCACCACCATAATGGTTTGAATAATACCAATAACAACAAAATACAAGGATCAAATAACACCGCCACATCCTGACCACATATCCCCACCATAAATGGTTTGAATAATACCAATAACAACAAAATACAAGGATCAAATAACACCGCCACATCATGACCACATATCCCCACCATAAATGGTTTGAATAATACCAATAACAACAAAATACAAGGATCAAATAACACCGCCACATCATGACCACATATCCCCACCATAAATGGTTTGAATAATACCAATAACAACAAAATACAAGGATCAAATAACACCGCCACATCCTGACCACATATCACCACCATAAATGGTTTGAATAATACCAATAACAACAAAATACAAGGATCAAATAACACCGCCACATCCTGACCACATATCACCACCATAAATGGTTTGAATAATACCAATAACAACAAAATACAAGGATCAAATAACACCACCACATCCTGACCACATATCACCACCATAAACGGTTTGAATAATTCCATCTATGGGTCTATGTTGAGGGCCAGACGTACTTGTTCCAATCTTGGTGATTTTTTGATAGAAAGTTCCAATATGGAACAAAGGCTTAAAATCAGAAAGTATCCAGCTTAGAATCTAAAACGTGCCAAGAATATTGCCCTACATAAATCCCGTGATGTGTTGATTAGAAAATCAAATATGTCTGCCAGTTCCCCAGTCACATCCAAGATGCCACTAGTTTTTTCAACTAGATATAGTGTGGAGTTCTCCGACATTTCTGAAATTATTAAAAAATATCCTCCAATACTTACGTTAGATCCACTTTTGGCTAATTGTTTCACTGCAGGTTTTAAATGTGTTGCTAGAAGGGCCCCCGACCTTAAGACGGCACTTAACCCCGAGTCTTTTTCGCAGCAATTCACAAACTCGCTCATGGCTGCGGTTTCCTGGATGCTTTTAGGTGCGGTCACGGCAGATGCATTTGTTGCAGTGTGCTCAATCAGTCCTCTACCTTTAAATCCTTACAAACTGGTAAGGACTATACAAACAAACAGTATGTAAATTGTAACAAAACAGTATGTTGTTTATTTAGTTAACGGGGCTCCAATGTTTGCGTTCAATATGTAGGCTGCACAACTTGCAACTGAAAGATCGCATCAGAAAAAACACTATCTGATACTAGGCTCTGTGCACACAGGTGCATCTGCTGTGTCGCGTCACTGCATCCAATATTTATGCTGGAGTTGTGCAACACTTTCAAACAAGGTATAGAAAGAGTCAGTGTTCCACCTAGAGGGGGAGACCGCAAAAAAAATTATTACTCAATCGCGAGTCTTTTTGGATCTTCACTTTGAAGACAAGAATTTCCATATGGTCTCAACAGTAGGCAGGATTTGATTTTGCACTATTAATGTTATGTATTCATGTAATCACCTTTGGATTTATCCCATAGTTGCCAACTTTTGAAAATGAAAAAGCAGGAGATTTTAGCGGCAAAAATTTGCATGGACACGCCCATCTTGTCGGTATGCCACGCCCCTTCAAAAAGCCCCACCCCCGCTCCACCTAACTGCATAATGCTTTGGAAGAAAGCCAGGTAGATGCCCTTATAGCCAGGTAGTAGCCCCCCATAACCAGGTAGTGCCCCTTACAGGCCGGTAGATGTCCCCTTGTAGCCAAGTAGATGTCCTCTCTGTCGCCAGGTAGGGGCCCAAAATTTTTAGCCAGGTAGATGCCCCCCTTTGTTTGCCAGTTAGATGCCCCCCTTTGTTTGCCAGGTAGTGCCCCCATTGTTTGCCAGGTAGTGCCCCCATTGTTTGCCAGGTAGTGCCCCCATTGTTGCCAGGTAGTGCCCCATCTGTTAGCCAGGTAGTGCCCCATCTGTTAGCCAGGTAGTGCCTCCAGGGAAAGTGGAAATCTGGTCCTTTTGGATCCAGACCTTGTCCACTCCTAGTCCCGGTGTCAAAACTCTCGTGGGCCACATAAAATGACTTGGCCTTTGGCCCACAGTGCTTGAGTTTGACACATTTGGTCCAGACAAACTGTGTAACTCTTCATTTTTCCTGTGGTTGCGCTGAGGGGAAATTGAACAGTTGCTTTTGGGTCACCTAATGGATAACAACTGATTACTGATGATCCCAGCAGGAGAACACGGTCATCAGATTCCCACACAGGTTGGCTCATAACTAGCTACAAGCCGACCGCGCTACAGAATGCGGGGGATGACGCTTGCAGCTCTTCTTCCATTAGTTTCTATGGGAGTTTTGAATATAGCTGAGCACACTCACTTGGCTATATTCAGAACTCCCATAAAGTGAATGGGGAGGATGGCCGCAAGCACTGCTCTCTGCATGCTGTAACACAGTTGGCTTGTAGCTAACTATGAGCCGACCTGTGCCACGGAAGTGCCTTTGTGGGACACCCCTTAAAGTGATAATGAACCGAACTGTGGGAATGCCACTTTGTACAATCCCTGCTTGATAGAATGATCACAAATTTGAGAACCTCTTTAATCCATTAACGAAACAGAACATATGGGTACATCCTGGTGTTGGTAAATTCCTATGTGGCAGGATTACTCAGTAATCCTCCTACGTAGGAGGCGGGTGCCAGCTGCTAATTGCAGCTGATGACCGCCGTTAACAGCAGTGAATAGAGCCAGCTCCGTTCCCTGCTGTTTAACCCTTTAGAGATGGCATCTAAATGAATGAGAGGCACCCCCGCGCCGAGATCACAGGGTGCCGAAATGTTAACTTGCCTTATGAAGGCTTACATTGCTGTCATGTATGCGTTTCTATCACCTCCTGCCCTAGAGCCCCCATTTTTGTACACCCTACTGAAGGGTTTTACACAGACTCACAGTTAAGGTAAAAAAAAAAAACAATTTTTTTTAAAAGTATAAAAAAATTAATAGTTCAAATTGCCCCTCTTTTAGCATTTTAGAAATAAAATAAAGGTTATACATAACTGGTATCGCTGCATCCATAAAAGTCCGCTCTATTAAAATATAACCTCATTTATGCCATACACTGAACACCGTAGAAGAAAAAAATTCCAAACTCCAAAATTGCGGTTTTTTTTTTATCATTTCTTATCCCTTAACCACAAGGCTTCATAATTTGCAAGTACAGGCAGTCCCCGGGTTACGGACGGGATAGGGACTGTAGGTTTGTTCTTAAGTTGAATTTTTGTGAAAGTCATAACAGGTATATTTATTTTATGTAACTCCAGCACAAAAGTTTTTTGTTGTTGTTTTGGATAGTGCAGGGAAGTGTTTTTACATTTATTTTGCTGTCTGTGTCCCTGTCAAGAAGATATCGCCTCAATTTCATGCTGTGGTATGCTGGAACTTTTAGTTCCACAGCTACTATTTGCTATGGAACTAAAAGTTCCAGCATACCACAAGTCTGTTTGTAACTAGGGGACAGGTGTAAGTCGGGGACTGCCTGTATATAGAGGTGATTATGATGAAACGGAATTTTTTTATTTTCTTTTCCGACACTTACTGTCAGGCTTATAACAAAAAATATCTTCTGTGGTATGCCCTTAAAATATGCCACTGATATATAGGAGGTTGTAATATTTCCCTCTGTGACCGCATTAACTTCCAAAGATAAGAATAACCATTATTCAAGAATGTGAGTAATTACCTGCAACACAATGTTTGATAACAAAAATGAGATTGTCAAACTAGACTATAGTTGGTGGAGTCTGGTACCACTCCCAAAATGTGTATGCAGATGTTATCCGGGGACTTTGGTTTAAAATAGAAGTGTGCTAAATCCAGCTGCACCTATGATGTCTATAGCTCCTATGACCGGTGGGGTGTCTCCTGGTTCTCAGAGGTGGGGCGTACCTGTAGGGTGTGCAGTAGTTGTAGTCTCATCAGAGATAAGGAATCTGAGGGTGAATCCAAAGGGTCTGTCCTCCTCGTATCAAATGGGATCGTCTATGAAAACTAGCCCTGCTAGTATTACAGGTGGTGCCAAAATTATGCACTATAAACATACTTTTAGGCTTGGGTGTCTTTGTCTACAAATGTTCTATAGTTTACCTCTACCCTCCCGCCCCCCAAAAAAAATCCTGACCTCATTCTGTCCATACACATGAGGTAAATGTTGGTAGCATGTTATATAGTACGGTTGAATAAAGACTTATGTCCATCAAGTTCAACCAAGGGTAGGGAACGATGTGGATAAAGGGAGGGGGTTAGGAAATTTTTAAGTTATGTTCCCCTACTCGTAAAGACTTGGGAACCCATAAGGCAAGAACCAATCTGTAATAAAACAAGATTTCATTCCTGATCCCAGAGTTGCCATACCATTGGATCTAGATGTATTATATGGCTACATAAGTATTAATATTATTTAGTAGTAAGAGTGTTTTCAAAGCCTTTCTCGGAACCCTCATTTGTTCCTGCTGTGTCCGGCTCCTCAGGCGGCTATTCCACAGATTCACAGTTGTTCTTCACGGTGAAGAAGGCTTTTCTCCTCTGGAGATTGAATCCTTTTTTCTCCAGATGATGTCCCCTTTGTCTTCTGAGGGGGTTTTACATGAAAAAAGCTTTCCCGCCATACTGTTTGTAGGGACCATTTATATACTTATATAAATTAATCATGTCCCCCCCGAAGTCGTCTTGTCTCAAGACTAAATAAGTTCAATTCTACTAACCTCTCCTCATAACTAGATGCTCCATTCCACTTAGAAGTTTGGTTGCTCGTCTTTGCACTTTCTCCAGCTCCATTACATCCTTTCTATAAACTGGGGCCCAAAACTGAACGGCATATTCCAGATGCTGCCACACCAATGCTTTATAGGCAGCTGATTGACGTTGCATGCTGTTCTGTAATCTATGATCTACCAGAATGCCCACATCCTTCTCAACCTGCGATTCTCAGTTTTGTTTTTTTTTTCCCCCCTTGGACATTTGATGCATGTAGATTATTAGTACCATGATGCAGAACTTTACATTTATCCACATTGAACCTCATTTGCGAAGTGGATGCCCAAACAGAGTTGCCATCAGATTGGATCTAGATGTATTATATGGCTACATAAGTATGAATATTATTTAGTAGTAAGTGGTTATCTAAGCCTTTCTTGGAACCCTCATCTGTTCCTGATGTGACCAGCTCCTCAGGCGGCTATTCCACAGATTCACAGTTGTTCCTCATGGTGAAGAAGGCTTTTCTCCTTTGGAGATTGAATCTCTTTTTTTTTTTTTTCTCCAGATGATGTCCCCTTTGTCTTCTGAGGGGGTTTTACATTAAAAAGCTTTCCCCCATACTGTTTGTAGGGACCATTTATATACTTATATAAATTAATCATGTCCCCCCCGAAGTCGTCTTGTCTCAAGACTAAATAAGTTCAATTCTACTAACCTCTCCTCATAACTAAGATGCTCCATTCCGCTTAGAAGTTTGGTTGCTCGTCTTTGCACTTTCTCCAGCTCCATTACATCCTTCCTATAAACTGGAGCCCAGAACTGAGCAGCATATTCCAGATGCCGCCGCACCAATGCTTTATATAGTGGTAACATTACATCCCTGTCCTGCGAGTCCAGGCCTCTATTAATACAATAGTCTACTGGCTTTAGAGGCAGCTGATTGACATTGCATGCTGTTCTGTGATCTATGATCTACCAGAACGCCCAGATCCTTCTCAACCTGTGATTCTCCCAGTTTTTCTCCCCCAAGGACATATGATGCTGCAGATTATTTCTCCCCAGATGCAGAACCTTACATTTATCCACATTGAACCCCATTTGCTAAGTGGATGCCCAAACACTCGGTGTGTCCGGGTCTGCCTGCAGCTTATGAACATCTTCCATACATTGCACTACAATACATATTAATGTGTATTGGGAAGGTCTTGGAAGTAAAAAAGGATTGGGCATGTCTAAATTCCGTTCCTTCTCAGGTTAAGCCACTGTGAGAAATGTCCGGCTGGTCTCTCAAGTAGGCATCATAGCCAAGTGGTCCCCTGATTTAATCTACCCTATAAAAACAATAGGTTTGTAAAAAGATGGGGTGGGGGGGGGGGGGGCGCCTTTGGTTGGTTAGCCTTTAGGTAGGCAATACATAAAGCAAGATGGTTCAGTGGTGAGCACTGCTGTCCTAAGTTCAAGACCTCTTAAAGGCAGTATTAACAGGTTGCAGGATGGTGCTTTTGTCGGGTTCCTTTTCTCCCCTATATATGATGATAGGGACCAGGTTACAGGATGGTGCTGTGTTGTGGGGCTCCTTTTTTCCCGTATATATATGATGTTTGGGACCAGGTTGCAGGATGGTGCTGCTATAGGGTTCCTTTTTTCCACCATACATGATGTAATAGACCAGGTTGCAGGATGGTGCTGTGTTGTTGGGTTCCTTTCCTCCACTATATATGATGTAAGGTACCAGGTTGCAAGATAATGCTGTGTTATAGGGCTCCTTTTCTCCACCATATATGATGCTATGGACCAGGTTGCAGGATAATGCTGTGTTATAGGGCTCCTTTTTTCCACTACATATGACGTTAGGAACCAGGTAATTGGCTAGTGTTATGTTTTCGAGCTCCTTTTCCCCACCATATATGATGTAATAGACCAGGTTGCAGGATGGTGCTGCTATAGGGTTCCTTTTTTCCACCATACATGATGTAATAGACCAGGTTGCAGGATGGTGCTGTGTTGTTGGGTTCCTTCCCATATATGTTGTTAGGTACCAGGTGGCAGGTTGGTGCTGTGCTGTTGGGCTCTTTTTTCTCCACTATATATGATGTAAGGTACCAGGTTGCATGATAGAGCTGTGTTGTAGGGCTCCTTTTCTCCACCAAATATGATGTTATGGACCAGGTTGAAGAATGGTGCTGCTATAGATCTCCTTTTCTCCACCATATATGATGCTATGGACCAGGTTGCAGGACGGTGCTTTGGTGTAGGGCTCCTTTTCTCCACCATATATGATATGGACCAGGTTGCAAGATAATGCTGTGTTATAGGGCTCCTTTTTTCCACTACATATGACGTTAGGAACCAGGTTAGTGTTATGTTTTCGAGCTCCTTTTCCCCACCATGTATGATGTAATAGACCAGGTTGCAGGATGGTGCTGTGCTGTAGGGCACTTTTTTCTCCACTATATATGATGTAAGGTACCAGGTTGCATGATAGAGCTGTGTTGTAGGGCTCCTTTTCTCCACCAAATATGATGTTATGGACCAGGTTGAAGAATGGTGCTGCTATAGATCTCCTTTTCTCCACCATATATGATGCTATGGACCAGGTTGCAGGATGGTGCTGCTATAGATCTCCTTTTTTCCACCACACATGATGTAATAGACCAGGTTGCAGGATGGTTCTGTGTTGTAGGGCACTTTTTCTCCACTATTTATGATGTAAGGTAACAGGTTGCAGGATAGAGCTGTGTTGCAGGGCTCCTTTTCTCCACCAAATATGATGTTATGGACCAGGTTGAAGAATGGTGCTGCTATAGATCTCCTTTTCTCCACCATATATGATATTATGGACCAGGTTGCAGGATAATGCTGTGTTATAGGGCTCCTTTTTTTCCACAACATCTGCTGTTAGGGACCAGGTAACTGACTAGTGCTATTTTCGAGCTCCTTTTCCCCACCATATATGATGTTGTGGAACCAGTTGGGAGGATGGTGCTCTAGGGTCCCTTATTTTTTTTAAAGGTTCAGTTACACAACCTGTACTTGTCAATTTGTATAAGCAAAATACAAGACTCTTGACCTTTACCATAAAAGAAAGATTAAGTTATGTAAATTTAAACCTGTTACCGTAGGGGTAAAATCGATGGTAAAAGTTAACTAAGTATAACCTGGGGAACACATTAACATCACTGCATTTTGTGCCTGCGTCACTAAGATCAAACAATTTCTCTGGCTGTTAGGCTAGCGGCTACAGTCGGAGCCCTCCCCCATTATTTGCAGTAGGAAAAACCCAAAAAGAACCCAGCCTCCTAATAAAGTCTGGCCTTTTCTACAAAATGTTGAAAGGATCAGGAGGAAATTAACCACTTATGTTTAAGATTTCTACAAGACTGTTTTAAGGAATATACACTACTCCCAAAAAGTTAAAGTCGCTTTGTAATATGTGTCCATTAACAGTGTCCTACCTGTTCCTAGATATCCCCTCTTGTATGGGCTGCATCAGCAACTCAGGTTTCTATAGCTACAGACCTGTTTGATCTATCCTGATAGGCTGCCAGCACTGGTCACTATAGCTACAGACCTGTTAGTTCTCTCCTGATAGGCTGCCAGCACTGGTTGCTATAGCTACAGACCTGGCTTCTACTGCACCTAGTGAAGCCAGTAAAAACGCCCCGAATTAACGTGAAACCAAGAAAAAAGGGCTG
>JAODAL010046936.1:0-30426 GCA_025379985.1 Phyllomedusa bahiana
ACCTAATAACCCGGTGTTACCCCCCGGGGCCCTTATAGATCACACTAAATCAGGCAGGTGTTACCTCTCCGGGGCCCTGAAATAGAGTCCCACTAAAAGGCCGGCGTTCCCCCCCCAGGGCCCTGTATAGAGTCACACTAAATCAGGCAGGTGTTACCCCCTAGGACCCTGTATAGAGTCACTCTAGATCAGACAGGTGTTACCCCTCCAGGTCCCTGTATAGAGTCCCACTACATCAGGCAGGTGTTACCTCTCTATATCTCTGTATAGAGTCACTCTAGATCAGACAGGTGTTACCCCTCCAGGTTCCTGTATAGAGTCACACTAGATCAGGCAGGTGTTACTGTCAAGTTGGTAATTTAAGGAAAAAACATCAAAGTCTGTTTCATCATTACATTCTTATTAAGCTCATCAATAGTTTTTTTTAAACTGCTTTTACTGCTAACATCGTTATCGAAGTATCAAATACCCTTTCCCACATAGCTTTACATGGAACGGATGCACGGGTCTGGCTTCAGCGAGAAGTTATATCAAGGAACTAAAGAAATTCCCTCTCTCAGAATTCTCTTATCAACCAATGCCTAGCAACCTTACGTAGATACAGGAGACTATGAGGTTTCAGCAACAGACAATTAGCCAATGATAGAATGATCATGTGATTCTTAATACGTAAAAGATATCAAACTGTTGCTTCCTGTTAATAAATCAGATTTATGCCCCAGACGGAAGGTGTGGGTTGTATCTCTCGAGCTCCGGCTGTCGACATTATTAATTATAATAATATTTTTCGGAGTAGACCCGAGGACCATCGGTGGGGGGAGGGTGGGCGACGGCATCCTGGATTGTCCGAATTTTGGAGCCTGATCAACTCAATTAAAAAAAAAGGTAAGTTCACTGATTTGATAAATCTGTGACTTATCCTTTTCGGATAGTCTAGTGAATCTTTTGGTGGTTTGTTGCCTCTCTTTGGAGACCTGTAGGCGTTCAAGCGTGCCTCCAGGGAGTGGTCTGCTACTGATGTGCGTATCATGTGCGTATACTTTTTAAATGCTACCACTTCATGTCTCTGATTATTGCTCTGTAAAGTACTCGTAACTAGATATTGTATTTTCCTTTCTGTATCATACTTCACTGTAGGCCAGGAGCTGGGCTCCTGATGGATGTAAATGAGATATCAGGGATAAAATCCCTAAGAAGAGACCCGGTAGCAACTGCCGTAGCCTGTTATAGTTATATACAGATGATCTGATTTTCTGGAGAGTCCCGGGTTTTACTACGACCGAGCCTGTGTTATATACAGATATCTGAGTTTTTGATAAGACCTGCTTTACGAGCAGAGGAAAATTATATAGGAAAAAAAAATTGTTTGGGCTTAACTTCGACATACATTTGTGTATATTTGTTCTGTTTTTACCTAGCGACTGCATTCAGGGTCAATATATACTTAGTCTGTGTCATTAGTTCATTAGTTATCTCTTAGTCGTTATCTCAGGGAGGTATTTGCACTAAAATCTTGTAAGCACTGAAGAAGAACGCAGAGTGTGTCTGTGTTTGGATTCGATTCAAAGCATCTGTTAAGGGGGGTCATAGCTGCGGGCTCGCATTTTCTCCCCTCGTCTCTGTGGCGTACTGAAAAATTATAGCGCTCAGTCTAGTTTTTATCGAACAGAAAAGTAGTAAAACATGTCGGACTTATAAAAAGTTAATGAAACCCTCTGTGTGTAATGTGCATAAATCACGTTGATACAAACTAACATGTGGGAGACGGCACTGAAAAAAATTGCAGAGGCATTCTACAAGTTAATGGTGGCTTGGCAAAGAACAGCGTTGTTGCGAACAGCACCGCAGCCCACAAGCCGGGCTGCGGGTGCCGTCGCAGCCCTGCCTGGGCCCCGGCACCTGTGGCGAGTGCCACCGCTGCCCGGGTGTCGGGCAACGCGCGCACGCGCTCCCCAGCGCGCCAATACTCACCCGGCCGCGCTCCTGTCTGTCTGCAGCCTCCTGCTGCCTGGCGCGAGCGTCCACCGCCTCTAGGGTGCACGCACTGACTCTTTGAGATTTAAAGGGCCAGCGCGCTGGTAATTGGGTAATTGCCGGGCGCTGCCTCTATATTACCTGGGTGCTTCCGCCCACTCCCCGCCGGATCTTGCTGTTGCTTACTGAGAAAGCGTTATTCTAGTCTCGTCTATATTCCATCTACCGAACCTTCTTGCCTACGTCCCATGACCACGAACCTTTGCCGCCTGTCCTGACCTTACAACTTGTCCCCGACTACGAGCCTGACTTACGATTTTGTACCACGCTAAACCTTGGCTGCCACCGCAAGCAAGTCACGTCAGGGGTAGTGACCTGGTAGACTCCCGCCGCAGCAAGTCCATCCCGCATTGCGGCGGGCTCTGGTGAAAACCGGGACCTACTTAGACCCCGCTCCCTGGTGTGGCTTACATTACCGCTTACAGTGGTCCAGTGGATCCAATACCAAATTCGTAACAGTAAGATCCGGCCATGGATCCCACCGAGGTACCCCTGCCCGGCGAGGCGGATCTCGCAGCTATCGTTGCCCGGCAGTCGCAGCAGATTGTACAACAAGCTCAGCAACTGAACCACTGACATCCATGTTGCAAGCATTCTTGGCTTAGCAGCAGCCCGCAAGCAAGTCCCGTCAGGGTAGTGACCTGGTAACTCCCGCCGCAGCAAGCCATCCCGCATTGCGGGGGCTCTGGTTAAACCGGGACCACTTAACTCCGCCCGGGTTGGCTTACATTACCGCTTACAGGGGTCCATGGACCCAATACCAAATTCGAACAGAAACCCGGGCCCAGGATCCCACCGAGGTACCCCTGCCCGCAGGCGGATCTCGCAGCACGTTGCCCGGAAATCGCAGCGAGTAAAACAAGCCAGAACTGAACCAGCTGCATCCATTTGCAGCAGTTTTTGGCTTACAGAGCACCATCCCCATCGTGCCTACGCCTCCCCGCGTTCCCCAGCAACGGGCCCCAAAGCTCCGCTACCATTGCCGTAAAGTTTGAGGGGATCCTAAGCGTGGGGGTTTTTCTTTTACCCATGCTCCATGCACAAATTTACTAATGGCGGCCCAGCTCCCCACTGAGCTTTCGAAGGTGGTGTTCGTGGTCATTTTGCTGTCTGGGAAGGCCTTGGCTTGGGCTACACCCCTATGGGACAGGAGCGATCCGGTGACTACGGACCTGCAGGCCTTCCTCTCAGAATTCCACAGTGTCTTCGAGGAGCCAGCGCGGGCATCTTCTGCGGAGACGGAACTTTTGAACCTGCGCCAGGGCGAATCCTTGGTCGGAGATTATGTGGTACAGTTTCGCACCCTGGTATCCGAGTTGTCCTGGAATGACGCCGCTCTGTGCGCCACCTTTAAGAAAGGCCTTTCCAGCAGGGTTAAGGACGCCCCTGCAGCAAGAGATCTGCCGTCTTCCTTAAGTGAAATAATCGATCTGGTCACCCGCATAGACGTACGCTTCGCTGAGATGCAAGAAGAGCTTCGCCAAGAACGTGACCTGGTGCGACCCCGCCGTCTGCCATGCCTGGCCCCGGTGTTCCAGAGGCCTCCACTGCCGCTTCCTCCACTGTCTGGGGAAGAGCCCATGCAGGTGGATGAGGCCCACATATCTTAGCAGGAGTTGTCCTGACGGCGTGCTGAAAAGCTGTGCCTGTACTGCGCCAGCCTAGATCACTTTCGGAGTGACTGTCCGCTTCGTCCTCAACGTCCGGGAAACGCCTGCACCTAGGCCATGTTAGAGAGGCATCCCTAGGTGAGAACTCATCCTCTCCACGCCTTTCTATGCCAGTGGAGATCCCGACTGACTCGGGACATATTCCAGGCTCCTGCTTTCTTGGACTCCGGTTCCGCCGAGAACTTCATTCATGCCGCCCTGGTGTGCCGGTATCAGCTTCCAGTGGTTGGCCTGAAGAAGCCTTTGGTGATATCCTCGGTCACAGGGGAGCTCCTTGGTGACACCATTCAGTACAGGACCAAGCCGGTGTCCTTCCACGTGGGGGTCTTGCACAAGGAAAAGATCTCCTTCTACGTGCTGCCTCGATCTTCCTCAGCGATCCTGTTGGGGCTTCCGTGGCTGCAGCACCATGACCCTATGCTCAATTGGAAGATAGGCGAGGTCGGGCGTTGGGGTCCTCACTGCTGGAATCTTTGTCTGGTGGCACCGCGCCCGGTGCGCTCCACTTCTTCCCAACCATTCTCCAGGTCTCTGCCAGGTCTGCCCACGGAATACCCGGCTTTAAAGCGGATTTTTTTCTCTGAAAGCGGGGCCGGGGACCGTACCGCCCATCCCCCCCACGACTGCCCGATTGCCCTTTCTCCCGGGGAACCAGTCCTCCCGGGGGAGGGTCCCCCCTCTGTCGGTCCCAAAAACCCAAAAAACATTCAACCTAGATTCGGGAAAACCCCCAGAAGGGGTTCATACGCAAGTCCCCTCCCCGGCGGGGGCAGGATTTTTTTTTTGGGGAGAAGAAAGATGGTTTCCCCTGAAATTTAAAGGGGGAAACTTAAAAAAAATCACTGTGAAGAACCGATATCCTCTCCTTTGACAAGAGCTGTTTGACCCGGCTTCGTGAGCGACGTTTTTTCTCCAATTTGGGGACCTGAAAGGGGGCCAAAAAACCTCATTTTGCATCAAGGGGGGGATGAGTGGAAGACTGTTTTTTAACACCCGGAGGGACACTTCGAATACCTCGTCATGCCCTTTGGTTTTGTGAAACACCCCACCCAGTCTTCCAGGAGTCTTGAATGAATTTTCCGGATCCCTCTTACTTGGGGTCGGGGCCCTACCGGGAAACGAAAATCTTGGTTTTTTCTCGGGCTAATTTGGGACTCATGCTTCCATGTCCACTAGGTCGGGAAGCGACTACGTGCCAACCACCTCTATCCAAATTAGAAAAGGGTCTTTTCCCCCCAACCAGCCCCCTTTTTCCCTTGGTTAAAATCATCTGGGACTGGGGGCACAGATGGACCCTTCAAACTGTGGGCCAAATTTCCCGTGGCCTAGGCCGGGGGGCCTAGGGCCCCAAAACAGCCGTCGGCTTCTCAAATTATTACGGAAATTCATCCGGCATTACTCTACTTTGGGTGGTCCCCTATTGTACACTTACTAAAAAAAACCTCCAACCCTGGGCATGCCGCCAGGGGCCAAAAAGGAAATTTTTTTCCCAATTTAAGGCAGCATTCGCCTCCGCGCCCTCCTACCCGCCCTGATCCCGAGAAGCCTTTTTTTCGGGAAGGGGGAATGCCCCCTCTTTCGGGGTGGGCCCGCATTCTCACGCAAAGGGACCAAAGGGGGCAAGATGGTCACCTTGCTTTCTTCTCCAAACTTTTTTTCCCCCAGGGAAAAGGGAATTACACCATGGGGGATCGGATTTTGCGGCCATAAAAACGGCCTTGGGAGAATGGCGTTATTTTCCCGGAGGGACCCCGGCATCCCATCACCTTTACTCCTGTCGGGGTCTGATATCCCTATATATGATTTTGGTATCTTTTTATACTTTTAAAACTTTTTTTTTTTGCTTAAAAATCCTAATTTTTCCCTTGCTACTAAACGGCAGCTAAAAGTAACAAATGCAAACTAAGAGGGGCGCCGACACCCCTGTGTCCCCAACCCAATAAACACCAAATTTTCGGGAAAATCAGACAATTTTACGGGAAACCAGATGACTTACTGGAAACCCCCCAATGACTTTCTGTACGGGGAAAAACCAAAACCCAATCAGAAGTGGACAGCAAAAATATGTCGATTTGTTGCAATGATAACCACCCTTTAAAAAAAAAAAAAAAAAAAAAAAAAAAAAAAAAAAAAAAAAAAAAAAAAAAACCAATTGGCCCCCCTTTTCCCTTTCCCGGGTTTAAATCTTGTGCACTGAATAAACCCCGGAAGTGCTGTTTGGGACCAGGGTGAGAGCATGAGTTTGGGTTTTTGAAACGGAATTTTGAAACTGTGTCATTTTTGGGGGCTGTCACACATGCGCCTTTTGGGATGACTGACTGACCCTGTAATTGTCTTTTCCCGGGCCAACGCTTTTTGGACGCCCACGTTCTAAGGGGGCCACCGAGAGGAGTACCAGAACCCCTCTGACCCGCACGGACTGCCAAAACAAACCCCCCCTTTCCCGATGACCTTGCCCCAACCCAACTGACTCAGGGTTAAGTCTACTCTTATTCTGTATGGGGAAAAACTTCCCTTTTAATCGGGAAGTGACAGTTAGTAATGGTTTTTAAACCCGGGGCGTAAATTTGAAGGGTCTAAGGGGTACGGCATTTGTGTTTTTCCCTTTCCAGTGGCCCTCGAACCGCACACTGTAGAATTTTTCCCCTTACCACGTACGCTCAGCCCCGGTCCTGTTACTGCATACTTTGGGACAGAATTAGAAAGGGGAAAGGGTAAAGACACCCAAAGGGAAACCAGTGAATAAAAAAGGGGAAGTTGTTTTTTTAGTTAAAAAAAAGAAATTGTTTTTAGTGGGGGTAACATATTACTGGGAAAAAGGGCTGCCCAAGCCCGAGAAAGGAGACGGGGCGGGTGTCCACAGGCCCCTTATGGTCCCATAATTAAATAGGGATTTGGGGAAAAAAATTTAAACTCCTTAGGGGAGTGGTAAGGAACACGTAACTCATTTTGGGATTGGGGACCCAACTAAAAGACCCCTTTAACCGGAGGGAAGGTGGATTTTTGGGGTTGATAACTGGGAGTTTAACATTTAGTGAGCCGCGCACTGGTGTTGTATCTCTGTTTTAGAAATTATGTTGCGGCTATTTAAACAAAAACAACCCCCCCTGCAGGGCACAGGGGGCCAGTAAATTGGGTTTAAATGAAAGAAGGAAAGAAATATTTTTGAAAGAAGTGAGTCGCTTGTAAAAAATTAGTTTTGGGTTGCCGGGCAACGGCAGACGCACCCCCGCAAAGTTGGGAAAAATATACTTTAAAACAGGAAAAGGCATGCTAGAAGTTTAAGGGGTTGGGTTTGAAGCTGCACCCGCTAATTTCAGATTTGCGAGGGGTTTTTTCAAATTTAAAAGGGTATGCAGAAGTTAAGGTAGAGGGAGAGATGAAAAACAAATGCTGTTTTTGGGTTTTTAAAATCTGATGTCCAAAAACAAATGTAACTTTCAACTGTTGAGCTCCACCGGCCCCTTTATGGCCTGGAAATGGACCGGGAAGGGGGGACCGCACCCACGTGTGGGTTGCGAACCCGGGCTTTTTGTGAAACGGCTCTTGTGGGGGACCCCGCCCTCAAACTTCTTTTGCCTCCCCGCTTTCCATTGCACGGTTCTTTGGGTGCGGACGGAAAATTGGGGGAACCAAAACTTCCTCTGGCCCGGGCAAACTTGGTGTAAACCCCCGGCAGCCATCTTGGATACCCACCGGAAACCCCCCGGGAAAACAAACCCCTTTTTATCCGGTAATAAATTGGGGGGGTTCCGGATCCCATTAACCCAGGCCCAACTTCCGCTAAAGGGCCCACAGCACCAAGGGCTAAAGCCCTCCTCCCCCCCGGTTGCCCCCCATTTTTCCCCAGTGACAAAAGCCCAGGGAACCCAACTGGCTGACACGACTCATGATACTCCGCTCCCGAACCCCCCCATTATCTTTACATTACCACTCTCGATCCACATGGGGTTCCGCTCCTCCCGGTTTCCCCTTGAACCCCCCCCGGTTTCCCCCCTAGGGGGGCCTACTATTACGAACCAAGGAAAGGGGGGGTTTCAAAAATTTACGCTGACTATGTCCCGGGGGACAGATCACTCTCAGGTGGGTTAGGAGAAACTTACGCTTTCTTTGAACCCGTTTTGCTTTTTATGGAGATCTTTTTTTCCTTAAGTGGGGGCCCTGGTAAATTTCTGCTAACTCAGACTTTGAGCATAAGGGCGGGATTAGCCCCCGGATGTTAAACTTGGAGGCCCCAGAACAACAACAGCAGGACCTTTGTAAACCCAAGGTAAAACCCAGTGGAAAGTAAGGGGGTATAGCTGTCACCCCCGGGCCCTGGTCGCTTTCCCCGCTCTATCCTGGGTCCATGCTTTAGGGCCCCAATTTTTTTTTTTTTTTTTTGACAGAAACCACCCTGAAACAGTCGCCGGGTTTTTCTCAGGGCCCGCCTTTTGAAAATGAAAAAAACAGCCACCAAAATCCTCCTCATGGAAAAACACTGGGGATTCCTTGGTGCACCCAACCAATCAAACCCCGGGCCCCAGGTGTAAAAATCCGGGAAAAAGCGTGAGAAGAAAAGGATTCAGCCCCGGCCATAAAGGGAAAAAAAAATTAAAAATTTTTTTAAGCTCACCATGTTTGGGGTTTTTTGATTTTAATTTTTTTACTATGGGACCCAAAAAAATTTAAATTTTTTTTTACCTAGGATGCTGAACCACCTCTCTTCCCCCGCTTTTTTTTGATCAGCCATTGGAAGCCTCTTTTGTGGGATGATACCCCAAAAATGAGCAGGAAAAAGCCCTGCCAAGGGCAAAAATTTGCTCTTGCCACTAATTTCTTCGGTTTTTTTGGGTACACTATTTAGTGACCTTTTATAAAAAGAAAGGGGGCCGACATAGTGCAACAATTTCATTGCAACCAACCCCCACACTTAGTGAAATCAAAAATCGTTGGCAAGTTCTCCAAGATGCCCCCTGATTTTTCTTTTGAAGAGAGCCCCTTTCAAAAGGGGTGGAGCCAAGAAAACCCCATTTCCAGCCCCCCCCTACACCACCCACTTTCCCGGAAAAATACTCTGAAGTTGAATTCCCTTTTAATATGTAAATCCCAACCCCCGGTTTTTGAAAAAAATCAATTTTTTTACCCCCCCCAAAAACCCCCCCCCCCTTTAAACCCCCCCCCCCCACCACAGCCTCCCGGAAAAACCCAAAGGAAAGAAAACCCTCAGGTATGTCGTTTACCCCCAAACCAGGTTTAAAATCTAGGGAACCAAACCCCCCCGGATCCAAAAAAAGACCCCTTTTGCCTTTTTTAGAAGAAATGGGAAAAAACAGGGGAAAATTTTGCAGCGCCTGGCAGGATTTTAATGGGGCCCTAACCCTTTAAAAAATTAAGGGGCCCCAGATAAACCCTTTTTACCTTTTAATAAGGGCACATTGGATGATGCCCCGGCTCAAACCCCCACGGATTCCATTTGGGGCTCAGGCGGACCTTTTTGAAACAATTGAAGAGAAAGGGAAAAGGACATGCTTACGGACCAAGCTGTGTCAAAGCAAAGGCTTTCCCAACAAAAAGAAGATGATTGGGGGGACAAATATGCAGCTCGCCAAACAGCAAAAATTTTTAAGATTTGGGATTCTCGGCCCCAAAAAAAGGGCCCCCTGCCTCCCTTTGGGTGACCCCCTGCCCTTTATTGGGGGGGGCTACAAGGGAAAAATTTAAAAAGGGCAAGATTAACTCTGTCAGGCCTGAAAAATGGGACTCTATCACTGAAGGAAGGCCCCCCCCCGGGGGTTTTTTATTGCCAAAGGAAATTTCCCTAAAGCACCCGGTCAAGGAGAGATGATGACCCCAAAGGGTTTTGGGGGGGGGCCGAAACCCAAGGGAAAATGTTAAGGGGGGGTTTTTTACCAATTTTATGCCAAAATTGGGCCCCAACAAAAAACCCGGTGTTTCAATCTGTTCCTTGACCACCAGTTTCAGTAGGGCCCCCCGCCGGGCCCACTGGGCTTTTCAAAAACCCTACCAACTTTATGCAGGACCCCCGCCCGCCCATAAACGGCCCCCACAGGGCAGGACAGGCGTGGCCAAAACCCCCCTGTTGGAATTGGGACCCAAATTGGAAATGTCCCGGAGGAACTGTAGGTTTACACCCCACACCCCAAGGGGATACCACAAAAAGCCCTACCAGAAAAGAAAGGACAGGGAAAAACTGCCACTTTCCCCTCTACCTGAATAACCTTGTGGGAAAAGGGGTCCCCCGACAGTTTTAATTTGTATTTCCTGTTGAAAAATTTTAGTGGACACCGGGGGCGGGGCCCCATCTGTCATCACCCGGAAAGGGCTTTTCCTCCTGAAGTACCCTTGTCATTGGAAATTTTTTTTACTTTCTTGGAATTGAAGGAACCCAACTCTAGGGACCCCCCACTGTGCCCATCCCAATGGGGGCCCATTCCCCGATGTTACAGCACATTTTCCCCCTTTTCTTATTTAAAACCCCGTCAACCTGGGGGGAGCAAAAAACTTGCTAGGGACATGAAGGCTAAAACATCAAGTTTTTGGGGAAACAGGAATTTCACCTTGGGGCCCACAAAAATCCTGAAATTTTGAGGAAGGCAAAAGGATGTTGTTTTTCTGAAAGCCCTTTTCCCCTTTGATATCCCAAGGCTGAAAAAGGGTTCCCTCTATGGTGTTTCCCCCCATGTGAAGCCAGGGTACCTGAAAACCTTTGGTCCAGGGGTCCTTTGACCAAAAAAGGGGGGGAAAAACTCCAAAAAAAAAAATGGCAAAAACCAAAAAAACCCAAAAGGGTTCCCCCTTCCCCAAATTTTGAAGTTTATGTTCCTTCCCCCGAGTTCCTCAATATCCTCTCAAAGGCCGGGACGGAGAGAGCTTGGAGTCAAAAATTTAAAACCCCAAGAAAAAAAGGTGTTCTGAAAACCTTGCATTTTTCCCCTTATAACCCCTCCATTGTTTCCGGTCAAGAAGAAGACCCCAAAAGGGAGGAGAAACCCCCCAAATTCCCGCCTTGGCAAGGGCCTCAGAGCTGTCAATACTGCAACTATATTGGAGACTCCCCTTGGGCCCCGAATCAAAAAAATCTTCTTTTTAGGGGTTCCACCCTCCCGCTAAAATTCTTCACCGTTTGGAAATTTGGCTTAATGCCTTTTTCAGTGTGCCCCTACCCCTGACCCGTCAATATTTATTTGCATTCACTTTTCCCAAAGGAAAAGGGAACTCAAGTGGGGCGTTTCCCCTCAGGGAGTTAGAACCAGGGCCCCCCCAAATTTTCCCCAAGCCCTGAAGACTTTTTCTGGAAACCCTTTGGGTAACACAACCCTGAGGCACTGTTATACCGTATGGGAGATGCCCTTCTCTGTGTGTATCGGGAATTTTCAAAACCCTTTGGGAAAAGGTTGTCAATCTCCTTATTACATTTCCCTTTCAAAGCCAAAAGGAAATGCCCGAGTGTTTCCGGGGACAAGGTTCCCGTGGGTCAAATTTGTGTTATCTTTTCCTAGGACAAATGTATTCTTAAAAAAAAGCCAAAATCTTCCACAAAAAAGATTTGGAAAGCCCGCCATCGAAGAAATGCCCAACCCCCGAAACCATCTCACAATTTCCCCAAAAACTTTTCCCCCCTTTGGCCCTTTATTTCCCCCCCCCCCCCCCCTTCCCGACCCAAAGGTTCCAGATGCTTCAGACTTATGCAAAACCCCTTTTTATGTGCCCCGAAAACTGGACCGGGTTTACGGGTGCCCGAAACCCCAGACCCTTTTCAGGAGCAAAAAGGCCCCTTTCCACATTTTTGAAAAGGGAAACAATTTCTAAGGCCCCCTCTAGCCCCTTTTGGGGCTATAGTCAACCCTTTTCCCCCTCTTTGTTTAGGGAAAGCGATGGACATTTCTGCAGGAGTCCCTATGTCAGAAAATGGTGGAAAGCAAAGGCCAACCCAGGATATTACTCTTGCCCGCCTAAAAACCCGTCGCCGAATTCCCCAAAAATGTCTAAAGCGGTAAAATTTCTGCCCAAGCCCCGCCTAGACAGGACTGCCCGAAAATGATTTTTGGGCATGCGTCATTATCCAAGCCAAAACATGGGTCTTGCCGCTGTATTGACTCAAAAAACAGGCCCAGACATTTCACACAAAAACACCCGAGACTTCAGTTGTTCCTTTAAAGTTTTTCCTTTTAAAATTTACGTTCCAGAAAAAGGGCCCCAATTAATCCTTTCTACCCTACTGCCACCCTTCCGTGGGGGGAGGGATGACGGAAAGGAAAGGGCCTGAATAAAGAAACAAATTTCCCCTTTTTTTTTTTGCCTGGCCCGGGTCTTCAATCTCAAACTTATTGCCAAACCAAACAAATGTGAAAGAGACTGAAATCCAAAAATGGGGAAAAAAAAACCTTGAACTATGGAAGGATGGCTCCAGAAATTTTCTGACCACGCCGGTAGCGGGTTCCCCACAGGATAATTTTATTTTCACCTCTGAAACAAAAAAGTCCTGATGGCTGAAGCCCCTTCCTGCCCCCCATGTCGGGGCCCCAAAAATACCGAGCTGATAAACCTTTCGAAAAAAAGGCCTGCCAAAAAGCAGCTGGGACTAAGAGCCAACATCCCAAAAACAGACTAAAAAAGCCCACGGCTTTGCCCAAAGACTTTGGGATCCTTTTGGGAAGAATAGAGGGATCCCTCATGCAGCAGGAAACCCCCGGGTAAAGCCTGCGGAACCTTTCAGGCCCCCATGGAATCCATTCCCGAAGCCTACAGAAGTCCAAAATTAAACAAAGTTCAAGGCGCTTTGGGAAAAATGGAAAAACCCAAGGACGCCCGGGGGAATCACTTGGAAAATCAAGCCCCCCCAAAACAGGTGCCCTTGGGGGGAAGTGTCAAGGGAAGGGGGGCAGGAACCCGAAAAACAATTTCCTATATGGTTTACTACCCGGGGCCCAGAAAAAGCAATTTTTAAAAAAGGTGAACGACTGCCCGAAAATCAGAAGACTCCCCGAGACAAATTTGGGGCCCGGGTTTGAGCCTCATGAAAAATTAAGGGCCCGAACAAGTTCACACGACCAAGGAAGAAAGGAAAAAATGGAAGGATCAAGGGGGCCCAAGATGAAAAATGGAATCGGAAAAAGGATGGGGCTCCCTTTGCCCCCCCAAAAGAATGTCCAAGCCATTTTCCCAAATTTGGGACATGGCAAAAACTCACAAAAGGAAAAAACAGGTCTTTAGCCTAAAGTCAGGAAGTTATACTATGCCCCCCGGAATTCAACAAAAAAATCAACAGCCCCCCAACAGAGCTTGTCAAATTTGCAAAAATTGGCCCAAAACCCGGGCCCAAAAAAGAGAAGGTGCCACAACAAAAACTTGGCAAAAAACCTGTCCTTTTCCCTTTCCCAAAGGATACAAGGTGGACCACATACAGCTCCCAAGTCAGGCAAATTTTTGAAAATGTCCCAGTGGTAGTAGAATGTTTTCGGTGGCCAGAAAGGAATTTTCCCCGTCCCCCAACCCTGAACAGCTAGAGTCACAGCTAAGGGAAAATTTATCACCCGAGGTTGTCTGTTGGTTTTTGGGAAACCCCCAATTGTGGAAAAGTAATCAGGGTCCAGCTTTTTCAGCCCCGATTTACTCAGAATTAAAGGGAGATGTTAGGAGCCCCCCCGGGGAGGATTAAATTTCCCCATATCTTTCCCCAGAGCTCAGGGAAGGTGGGGGGAGGAAAGAATTGGACACTGAAAAAAAAAAATTTCTGAAAAAGAGTTTAGGAAAGTCCCCTTTAGAAAAGGCCAAAAATTGCTGCCCCTTGCCTTGTTTCACGTTCAAAATACCCAAAAGGTAAACATAAGGTTTAAACCCCCTATGAAATCCTTTTTGGGGGCACCCCCCCAAAATAGGAAGTTTAAAAACCAGGAGCCATTTAGAATAATTGATAAAATGGTTTAAAAAATTGTTGTAGAAATTTTCTAAAAGAATTTTTACTAACACCCAATTTTTATAGTTTCTGCTTCCCTTCCAGAAAACCCCCAGGTGAAGTGGTACCCCAAACCCTTTGCACCAGGAAGGGTAAGGTGTATGTGAAGAAGGCCCATCAAAGGGTAAAAAAAAAAATTTGTCTTGGGCCCCCCGATTTGAAGGTCCCTTTTCAATTTTTTATGCTAAAACCCCCCCGCTGTAAAAATTTGGGGGGAAAAACACCTGGGGTTAAAGCCCCCCAATGCAGATGAGATCCTTTGTGAATCATTTAAAGTTCTAAAAAATTCTTTCCCATATTAATCGCTCTGACGATGGACAGGGTTGGGAGCCCGAACCGATGTTTTCTGGGTAAATCTGACTAAACCTGTGAATACTTGGACATTTGACTATTTGGGAATGTTTGGCCCCCCGTGATGTTTTTGTCAAGGGCGGGATTAGACAGTTTGGGCCACCCAATTTCTTTTGGTTTTTACTAGGCCAAGGGGAAAGACTTCTGTTCCTCCTGGTCAGATGCAGCCTGGAATACCGGGGAAAGATTTGGGGTTTCAAAAACCCAAGAAGCCATGACATGTAAGGATAAAAGTGGGAAAATCCTTAAGACTAGAAAGATCTCACCAAGGCAGGGGCCCATTCCCCGAAGTGGTTGGGGTGTAAGATGGGGCCAAAGGAGTGTTTAAAATTGAATTTAGAAAAATGCCCAACCAAACGATTTTTTTGCGTTTTTCTCTTGGGGGGTTTTTATATGTATTATAAATTTTCGAAAACCCCCCCGCCGGACAAATAGTGTTCAAAGACATAAAAAATAAGCCACCGCCCAATTTCCCAAATAGCCCCCATTCACCCCTTCAACTCCAAGCCCCCTTTAAAACCTTTGAAAAAGCCCATAAAAGGAGATTTAAAACCTATACCTTTAATTTTTAAATGGGGGGGGATGTCAAAGGCGGAAAAGACACAGGCCCACCTAAAAACTTTTTAAATTTTTAATCACTTAATTTATAAACCCCAAAACAAAATTAAAACTTTTCTACAATCCCTTTCCCCAAAAAATTAAAAAAAACATTTAAAAAAAATTTAAAAAAAATATACCCCCAATTTTAATTTAAAATTCTAAAAACCCCCCCCTATAAAAACCCCCCATTCCCCCCCCCCCCCCCCTTTTTTTTTTTTTAAAATTCCACGAAACCCTTAAAATCCCGACCCCGGGGAAAGAAATTTATAGTCTACGCCCGGGAAAAACACCCATTTCTATTTAAACCCCTCTGGGGGAGACCTTTTTGGGTTAAATTTTACTAAGGGCTTCTGTTCCCAAAAAGGTTTTAAAAAATTTAAAAGAAGCACTTTGCAAAAAACCCCACCAAAAAGATTATACAATATTATTTGGTTGTGTGGGGGATATTAAAAAAAGAGGGAAATTTTCCCCCCCAGTTGGACAGGACCAATGGTACCCCAATTTAAAATTAAATAATGCCCCTTTAGAAAACTCCCCTTGGGGAAAAACCCGGGGTTTAAAGAAAGGAAAAAGTCTGGATCCTTTCACAGAAGTTGGAGAAAGTAATCGACCCGCGGGTGTTTTGATTTTCAATTTAATAGTTTCCCCTAGGAGTCCCCGGGGGGGGCCCAGATGGGAAATTTTAAAGGGCCCGAGATTTAAGTACCCTTTCAGGTTGGGAAATTTTTTTTTTCCCCCTGGCCCACCTTTAAAAAAAGTCTAGACTGGATCAATTTCCTTTTTACTATAACAAAAGGTTTGTTTTAAAATTAGGGGAGAGTTGGGTTTCCTTGGGTTTTTTGAAGAGTTAGGCTCAAACACCCGAATGCCCTTTCAGAACCGATTGGCCCCGTTGACATGATTTTTGCAGAAAAGGGGTGTCTGTTTCCATGTAGGAGAAGAATGCCTTGACATATATCCCCGATAAAAACGGGTTTTCAATTGGGGAAAAACCCCAGTAGCCTTCCCCCCAAATTGTCGACCTTTCAATTGGAATTAAGAAACCTCTGGGTTTAAAAAACTCTTGGGGGGATTGGTTCACCTCCCTGGGGCCCCTGGAAAGGGGGGAGAAAAAATTGACCCAAATAGGGGTTTCTATGGGGTGTGTTTTTCCCGGTACTGATGATACTCTCAAATTTTCGTTATCCCTGTATCAAAAAGAATGTGACTAGAAAACCCCCCCCCCGAGGCCCGGAACAAGGGAAAAATTTGTTTAAACCACACAGAAAAAGTTGGTAACCCTTTTTTTGGACATTCCAAAACGAGCAAAAAGAAAAATTAAAAAATAGGGGGGAAAACTAGAAACAGCTGGATAAAAACAAAAAAAGGGTGCACAAAAATTCCCCCAATTTTTTTTTATAAAAAAATAAAAAAAAAGGGGATGGGGAAAATAAGGGGAAAAATGTTCTTTCAAATAATTTCTGGGGTCACTTTTTTCACTACTTCCGTCCACAAAAATATGAGGGTGTTAAGATTATAAAAAAGAAATTGGGCCCATTCTGACAATACAGGCCCCCAATATGAGAGAAAACATTAATAAAGGGGGGTAAAAAAATTTGTTTCTAGAAAGGGGTCCTTTCATTAAACTTAAACTATTGGGCCTTTCCCAGTTTTTATTTATTAGTGGAAATTTCCCAAAAAGGGAAAAGATTGGTGTTTATTTTTGTTACAAGCATTTTCATTAAAGTTGGTTCCCCTACTATTTGCCTAGCAACGTTTATGTATTAAAGGAGGAGGAGACGGGGCTAAAGGGGTGGAGAGGCGGGAGAGGAGTTACAGGATGCCATGATGGAAGCAAGGAATAAAGTGTTCTGATCCAGCAGATGATTATCTCCAAGTGGATTCATTCCAGGGTACCTGCATCCTCACCACGGCACTACAATTGGTTAAAAACGAAAGGCTCATATAACTGTGGACACAATAGATGTATCACTTGCAAACATATGCGACCCACCAAAGAGATTATAGCAACGTCTACGGGGGAGAGCTTTAAGATACCATACTATGTAAATTGCAATACACGCAACACAATATATGTAATTACATGTACAAGCTGTTCTAAACAATATGTAGGACATAGTTCCAATAGTTTAAAAACAAGGATTCTAAGGCATTTGTCAGATATTAGAAAAACTGAATTGGTTAATGTATCAATGGCTTCCCGACATTTTGCGGAGAAACATTCAGGGAATGTAAGTAGCTTTGTTTGTAGCGGCATAGAAATAGTTCACAAACCAGTGAGGGGAGGTGACATGAAGCGCAAACTTTTGTCGAGAGAAGCCTGATGGATGTTTAGGTTGAACACCAGGTTCCCTGCAGGGTTAAGTAGGAGACAGGACATCATGTTCCATTATTAGAAAAAGTAACAAGTACAAATGCATTTAATTAGTAAAAAGATCTACATGTAAAGCATTGTAATGAAGCGCTTTCTAGTATATTGTTTTTACAAATGATGATTAGATTTTTTAACATGTGATTAATTTGGAGTATAAAAGAGAAGCAACGTAAGACATACGTCACACCAGGACTAAGGGACACGCCTCCCGAAACATATCGGTGAACGCTGCACCACGATGTTGCAATAATGATAAGCTTTTAATTGAATTGGAAATAAAGCTGCTGAAACTTTTTAACAATGAAAAAATCTACGAGTTTACTCTTTCAATATCTGGATAACTTACTGGAGCTGCTGGAACACGTTTTTCAAGGACATCAATATTTACTGGAAATCAGACAACTTACAGGAAACCAGATGACTTACTGGAAACCCCCCGAGATGACGTCTGTACTGTGGCAAACCTAAACCAATCAGAAGTGGACCGCAGAAGATGTCTGATTTGTTGCAATGTTAACCACACCTTAACCATGCCCCTTTTCCTTCCTGTTTAAATACTTGTGCACTGAATAAACCCCGGAAGTGCTGATTGGACCAGGGTGAGAGCATGAGCTGGGTTTGAAACGGAACTTTGTATCTGTGTCATTCTTGGCGATGTGCACACATGCTGCCTGATTGGGAGTGACTGACTGACCCGTGTATTGTCGTTTCATGGCCACGACACTCCAACCATAAATATCTCCAGTACCTCCAATTGGCCCAACGCCTCAATTCGCATCAAGCCAGGTGGTCCCTCTTCTTCTCGCGCTTCGACTTCCAGATACATTTTCGACCTGCAGAGAAGAACGTCAGGGCTGACGCGCTCTTCCATGTCTCTGATGTGTTGGGGGAGGAGGCCGTTCCTGAGCATATAATTTTTCCTGAACATCTGATCTCTGTAGCTCCGGTGGATCTTCGAAAGGTGCCTCCAGGGAAGACTTACGTTCATCCTGCGCTCCGCAGGAAGATTTTGAAATGGGGACACTGTTCTCAAGTGGCCGGTCACCCAGGAACTCGTAAGTCATTCCTCCTAATCTCCCGTTTTTACTGGTGGCCGGAGCTTGCTAAGGACGTCAGGGATTTCGTGAAGTCCCGCGTTACTTGTGTCCATGACAAGACTCCTCGCCAAAAAAACCCGCAGGTCTGCTCCAACCTCTGCCCATCCCCAGGACCCCTTGGTCTCATGTGGCGATGGACTTTGTCACAGATCTTCCTCCAGCTTGGGTAACACAGTCATCTGGGTGGTCGCGGACCGTTTTTCGAAGATGGCGCATTTTGTCCCTTTGCCAGGGTTACCATCTGCTCCCCGTTTGGCCAGCCTGTTTTTTCTCCATATCTTCCGCCTACACGGACTCCCCCAGCATATTGTCTCGGATCGGGGGGGTCCAATTCATGTCTAGGTTCTGGCGGGCCCTCTGCTCTCTGTTGCAAGTGAACCTGGATTTCTCCTCGGCCTACCACCCGCAGACGAACGGACAAGTGGAGAGAATCAATCTTATCCTGGGAGGCTATTTGCGGCATTTTGTCTCAGCTCGACAGGATGAATGGGCCAGCTTACTTCCTTGGGCAGAGTTTTCGTATAACTCCCTGGATTCGGAATCCACTGGTACCCCTCCATTTTTCATTGTGTATGGCCAGCATCCCCGCCCTTCGCTTCAATTGTCTTCTCCTTCTGAGGTGCCGGCAGCGGATACTTTGGTTCGAGATATGCTGACCATTTGGAATCAGAGGCGCCAGTCATTGCAGCATGCATCCGCACGCGTGAAGCCCCAAGTGGACAAAAATAGAAGACCCTCCCCCATTTTCTCCCCTGGCGACAAGGTGTGGCTTTTGGCCAGATATATCCGACTCAAGGTGCCCAGTTACAAACTAGGTCCCCGCTATGTAGGACCATTTGAGGTAGTCAAGCGCATCAACCCGGCTGCCTATAAACTCCGGCTCCCGGCAACTATGCGTATTCCCAACTCCTTCCATGTATCCTTGTTGAAACCTGTGGTCCTGAACCGCTTTTCCCGGAAGATTGCTCATCCGCCTTCCGAAGCAGAGTCCACCAACGTCTTCGCTATGAAAGAAATCCTGGATATGAAAATGATTTGGGGAAAACGGCATTTCCTTATCGACTGTAAGGGGTTTGGGCCTGAGGAAAGGTCATGTGAGCCGGAAGACCACATCCTGGACCGTGAGTTGGTGCGGAAAGTCCTCCGGGCCAGAAAGAAGGGGAGGGCTAAGGAGGGGGGGGGGGGTACTCTTGCGAACAGCATCGCAGCCCGTGAGGTGGCCTGCGGGCGCCGTTGCAGCCCTGCCTGTGTCCCGGCATCTGGGACGAGTGCCGCCGCTGCCCGGGTGTCGGACGAAGGGCGCACTCGCTCCCCAGTGCACCAATACTCACCCGTCTGCGCTCCTGTCGGTCTGCAGCCTTCTGCTGCCCGGCGCACACGTCCCCATTCTCTTGGGTAATTGCCGGGCGCTGCCTCTATATTACCTGGGCGCTTCCGCACACCCCCCGCCGGATCTTTAGTGCCTGTTGCCTAAAGAGAAATCGTTATTCTAGTCTTGTCTATATTCCGTGTACCGAACATTCTTGCCTATGTCCCACGACCACGAACCTTTGCCGCCTGGCCTAACCTTACCGCCTGTCCCCGACTACGAGCCTGCCCTACGATTTTGTACCACGTTAAACCTCGGCTGGCACCACAAGCAAGTCACGTCAGGGGTAGTGACCTGGTAGACTCCCACCGCAGCAGGTCCATCCCGCTTTGCGGCGGGCTCTGGTGAAAATCGGGACCTACTTAGACTCCACTCCCTGGCGTGGCTTACACCACCGCTTGCGATGGTCCAGTGGATCCTCTACCACATTCGTGACAAGCGTGTTCAATTGCAAAGTATAATTACATTGAAATTAAATGTAAATAATAAGAAGGATTTGATGAATGCATATGTATAAGGAATGAGCTGCCGCCATTTCAAGATGGAGACTTTTGAGTGTTGGCTGTGTTCCAATTGTTGTCATCAAAATTCAATTAACGCTGAAAGTTGCGTAGATTGTGGGAGGGAATGTCCAACACTAATCCCACCTTGTAGTATCTCATCTCCATCAACTCCCAGTATTATTCCCTCAGCAACTCCCATCACCTCCGGAAGCCATTTTAATGAAGTCCTCACACCCTCTATATTCGGTAAGGCACCACCAAGCCCTGCCCTTTCCACTTTCGGTGGCCATATTTGTAGTCCCAAGCAATCCAAACAACCCGGAAGTTCCGGGTTGAAGTTGAACAGCGGCCATCTTGCTACACCTAGTAACATTCCTACTCCCACCTCTCCTCCGGGCATTTCACTTGTTACTGCTAATGTAAACATTGATATGCAACTGTCCTGTGACAGTCGTGTGCAACATCACAACAAACACCACCAGCAGCCCCGCAACCACTCTACCCTTTGTTCACACCATCTGGAACATTCTATGTACCCTCCTCCTCTATAGCCCCTATTCTGACTTTTAATACTAACAGAGAGGAAGACGGGGAGGAGATCAAGTCGTCATTAGCTACAGGGGGCCAGGACTCACATCTGCAACCCAAATTAAAGGACTCCAGTATTTTTCCTATTGCTCACAGCACACAGACTGCTGCTCCAGGAGAGGAACATTATCAGAAACACCGCTGATTTCCCTTTGGGGGAATACTGCCCACAGGTCTAATCATCAAACTCTATGACAACACATCACCGTTAGACAAACTACTCGTAACCCTAAGGGTGAATATCTGGACCCTAAAAGTGAATCCAAATCACCTGACGGTTGTACGTTCATAACCCCAATTTGGGACACAAACACCACTCTTATCTAAATTGTGGGGAACATTATCCAACAGGATACCACGGGAATAGTTAATCCTGCCAATGCACATCTGCAGCCTAATGGAGGTATTGCTGAAGAAATTGTGAAGGAAGGTGGAATGGGAATACAGGAGGAATGTGAAGAAATTAGTACTCGTTCCAGTGGTGCTCCTCTCCCTGTGTCTGCAGCAGTTGTCACTTGAGCACGTTGACTGACATTATTCATGCCTTTGGACCCATTTACAATAATGTTTGCCATGATAACTGTGTCTACCTGTTGAAACAAACGATGCATAATGTACTTGAATTGGCTGAAGCTAACAAGTTCCAATCACTGTCCATACCCCTCATTTCTTCTGGCATCTTTGCATTCCCACCAATGGCATGTGTACAGGCCATACTCACCGTCTTACTTGAGCACAAGCCAATTCCTTCAGTACGCGAAATGCGGATAGTGGTACTAACAGATGCTATGGCCGAATGTCTGAAGACTACGTGGCTCTCCCTTACTCAAACCACTCCCTCTCCCAGGGCAGCTTCACCCTTGCTCAGTAGTATAACCTCGGTCCCGCTGCAAACTCCACCCACATTCCCTCCACTACCAGAACCAGACTCATTCATGGACTTACCCTCACCTCCGGCAGCACCACCACCACCACCACCTCGTCAGCCACGGGATTCTCTTTCTCTTCCGGTGCTACCTTCTCGTCCATCGGCACCAGCCATAATACCCCAGGATCAACCAATCAACGTGCCTTTTAAACCCGAACAAGTCAATAATCTAATAACCCAAATGCCAGATTCTGAGAAAAACCCTATGGCTTTTAACCATGGCATCAGTCAGATACAGAAGACATATTCTGACCCTTGAAAAGATCTATACCATGTTGCCAGCATCAAGGCTGGGGATTACATGTGGCCTATCATCAAATTAGCCCTACAAGATGACACTGTTAAGGACATCAGTGCTTACTCATCTGGGGAAGAGTTCTGCTGACGTCTTCATTTTTGGGCAAAGGAACGCTTGGATGAGTCCTCCGTCAATATCTTCAATTCTACTCAGAGTCTTACGGAATCCGTGGAGAATTTTTATCACCGAATGTCTGCCTTATTCCAGGACCATGGATTTGACATGAACACTAAAAGCTCACAAAATCTCTTTTTAAATGGGTTTGTTATAGGTTTACTTAAAAAACATTTGGGACTTTGAAAACTATTCGAGCAAAATATGCAGAGCTATCTGGAAAGTCAACTTCTCTCCATTGCTAAGCAACAGTTTTCTTGATGGCTCAGACTGATTCATCCAACAGTTAAAGAAGGTTTCTAAAGTGACCCTAATTCCAAGAGCTCCCACAGGGCTCTATAGTCAGCCAGACCACCATACTCTACAATCATACCCAATGCAAGTTTTCCCTGGGTATCAACCTACAGGTTCCTATCGAGGATAACGGGTTGGGAAACCTTTCCAGAGCGCACACCCTGGCGGACAAGGCCGGACTCAGAAACTTGTTTTTTACTGAAACCCAATCCGGACAAATCATGAGGCAGTCCCGCACTAAAGCTCGTGACGACAAAAGGAAATCTTGCTACCAATGGACAGCAACTCCCGGGAAATACCCTCAAGCATATAATCAATTTCAACCTCAGTATCAAGTTTTTGGTCCTCAACCGTCAAGATTCAATCAACAAATACAACGCAGACCTCAGTCCTACAATAATAATCCATTCATTACCAATCTTAACCATAGTCAGTACCAACAAGCATATCCTCAAGATGCGTCTTATCCGCCTTTCCAACCTCAAGACACCTCCTATCGTCCTCATCAATAGGATTCCGGCCAACCTATGTCTACCATTTTTTCTCAATGCTTCAGAGAACACCACTGTACCCGTGTTGACCATCAATCTTCAAATTAATGGCCACCAACATCCTTTCCTTGTAGACACAGGTGCAGCAAGATCGGTTATGAAAACTCCTGACATTCCACCGGACGTCATACTTTCTCCTGATTACATTTCATGCATTGGAATGGATGGACGACCAACTCAGGCTCGCTTAACCAAACCTGTACCAGTTGGACAACTCAGACTGCTGTCCAGACTACTTGTGTCTCCCACTTGCCCAACTAATCTCCTCGGGGCCGACCTTCTACAGAAGATGAATGCTACTATCATATATGATTCTTCTGGAATGTGCTTGGATTTTGACACTCCTATTCCACATGAAGTCATTTGCGCTTTTCAAGCTGTTCCTGCGCTTTTCTCCCCCATCAGGCCACCCCTCCTGAACTTTGCCACAATGCTCATATCCTTTTCAACCAAGTGCCTTCTTCAGCCGCCTAATTCACAGTCTATGGTTTCTGCAGTGCATTCTTCAGTGTCCCATTGCAGCACAGGACTGTTTTCAAACCCTGAAAAAACTGATCCTACAAACTCCAGCTCTGGGGATCCCAGACTACTCATAGCCTTTCAACATCTTACTATTTCAAGACTATGGCCACGCTTCTGGAGTCTTGGCAGAGAAACATGGAGAGCGTATGAGACCTCTGGGATACTATTCTTGCAAGTTAGATCCTGTTGCACGGACTGCCCCTACTTGCCTTAGAGCTGTCATTGCTGCACA
Organism: Phyllomedusa bahiana; assembly: GCA_025379985.1. Taxonomy (NCBI): domain Eukaryota; kingdom Metazoa; phylum Chordata; class Amphibia; order Anura; family Hylidae; genus Phyllomedusa; species Phyllomedusa bahiana. Next base: position 23,484 of record JAODAL010046936.1, read on the forward strand.
AGTTCTTCTTGAAAAAACTCAAAGACATCATTTTAGGCCATCCGGGGCTATGTTTTTGCTCCTCAAAGATCTGCCCAAGGGGTCCTGAACAGTCGCAGCAACCTCATCTCAGTAAACAGTGCCACCCCGTATACAGTGCTCATTACTGGGTGTCTGAGAATGTCACTTGAAGAGATTTTACTACTTTTAACCCCGCCACTCTGCTTCCTTCTTTAAAGGGGGGGGGATAGATGAAGATCAGTCTACCACAGATGAAGACCAGACTGCCGCGGATGAACCTCTTTAAGACTGTCTTGAACAAGTGGAGGCTGAAACCTCCCATCTTCCTTTGTCTCTACACAGAGATTCAGATCCAGATATGTGGATGATCAAGGACGATTCCATACAGGATTTGCTGTGGTTACCTTGCAAGAAACCCTGAAGGCTGCATCTTTACCTTCGGGGAATGTCAGCCCAAGAAGGTGAACTTGGGCTGTAACGGAAGCTTGTGAGCTCACCGAAGAGAAGACCATGAACATATACACCGACTAAGCCTACGATTACTGAGTAGCCCATGATTTTGTCTGGAAGTGAGCCCTGCGAGGCTTCCAGACAGCTAGTGGAACGGCCATCAAGAATCAAGAAGCCATTCAGACTCTGATGCCTGGGTCTCAATTGCCAGCTCAAGTGGCAGTTTTGAAGACTAAAGCCCATGGAAGAATAGAGACAGAGGAAGTAGAAGGCACCTACAGAGCAGACTTGGCTACAAAGGCTGCAGCTATCTTCCCAGAGATTCGAGAGGAAGCAGGAGTGGCTGTATATGTGCTGACCAGAGCAGAGAAGAAGGTGAGAAGAAAGAAGGAGAAGGTGAGAAGAAAGAAGGAGAAGGTGAGAAGAAAGAAGGAAAGAAGTAGGTGAGAAGAAGAAAGAAGAAGGAAAGAATAGAGAGGAAGAAGAAGAGAAGAACCAAGGACAAGATGCAAATTGAATCCCGGAGTTAACCTGTTGAGACAATTTCAACTCGAATAAGCCCTGAAGAAAGGAAAGTTGGGAGGAATTGGGAGCAGGGGATACACCAAGATGGATTCTAGAGGAAAGACAATAGCTTTTTTTTACCCAAAGGGGATTATATCCAGCTGTAGTACAATGGGCTTATGGTACTACCCACAGAGGAACTAACCAGATGATTTTTTTCAATCAACAAGATATTTCCTAGCACCCGGAATCTCCACCAACGGCAAGTAACTTTTGCTTGAAGTTGTGAAATATGCAATACTTGTAAACCCAGGAGGACTGATGCCAACACCAAGGAAGCATTTGGCCCAAACCACTATATCCTTTTCCCGTGGATCCAGATTGAAAAACATTGAATTACCAAGAGTGGAAAATACAAGTATGTTCTAGTGGTGATGGACATGTTCTCAGGATGGCTGAAGCCTACCCAGTTACCAATATGACTGCCAGAACAAACCGTGAAAGAATCTATTGATGAATTGATATGCAGATTTGGGGTCCCTGAGGTTATTGAATCTGACCACGGACCTGCCTTCATTGCAGAAGTAACCAGAGACATTTGGAAACTAATAGGAGCTGACCTCGGCTGCACACTCCCTTTCCATCCTGAATCCAGTGGAAAGTGGGGGAAAGAATGAATGCCACTCTGAAGAACAAAGCTAGCAAAGAAACATCTCTTCCCTGGCCTGAGATCCTACCCATTGCACTACATTCTGTCAGAAACACCCCTATGCAGCCCACTGGTCTCCCTTCTTATGAAAATATTGTTCTCAGGCCCGCCCAGATTAGGGAGGTTTCACCCACAGCAGTTGAGTGCAGGGAATGATAGCCTTGTAAAATATGTTATAAATCTGTGTAATGAATTGAAACTAATCCACGCCATAGTGTCCTCCTACATTCCAGATCCAGACTCTGATCAAAGCTACAACCTGGTGACTTTGCGTGGGTGCAGAAACACATCAAAGATTCTCTGGAGTCCAGATTTGAAGGACCATATCAAGTACTCCTGGTGTCCCCAAGCTCAGTGAAACTTGAAGGAAGACCCACCTGGGTGCATGCGTCACACTGCAAGAAAGTGAGTGCGAACCAATTTAAATATTATGAAACCTTTCCCTTATCCTTTCATATGTTTGTCTAGTCTGGATGTGTGTGAAAATGCAAGAGGGACAATTCAAATCTAGGGATCAGGTCAAAGCAGGGTTTGAATCACTTACGCTCCAAATAACAATCAACAAAAGTGTGGACTGGACACATTGTATCTATTATAATCAACAGAGGTTTGATAATTACACCCGAGATGCCTTACAAGGTATAGCTTGAACAATTAAGCACCACCTCCATCATGATTTTCCAGAATCATTGAGGGTTATGAGATTGTAAAAATCCATAGATTGCCTCTGCCGGGGACTGCTCTGAGGTGGCACCTGGCGGTCGTTGGGTAAAGTCATCCTTACCATCAAAGGCTCTGCGGTTGCTTGGTTACGGCCCCTTGGAGCAAGCCTGACAGTGGTTCAGTGGGTTCAACACCGCTCCCCCTGTTCCCCTGCTGTCTAAGGAGAGTGACCTTTACGCATCTTGTTCAGTTTAGGGAAGAGCATCAATCATCATTCCCGCTCTAGGGGGGAGCGTTAGAACAGATTCTGATGTTTTTAGGGGGACTGTCAAGTTGGTAATTTAAGGAAAAAACATCAAAGTCTGGTTCATCATTACATTCTTATTAAGCTCATCAGATAGTTTGTTTAAACTGCTTTTACTGCTATACATCCTTATCGAAGTATCAGATATCTTTCACACAGCTTTACTTGGAACGGATGCACTGTCTGCTTCAGCGAGAAGTTATATCAAGAAACCAAATAAATTTCTCTCTCGGAATATTTCTTATCAACCAATGCCTAGCAACCTTTCAGCAACAGCCAATTAGCCAATGATAGAATGATCATGTGATTCTTAATACGTAAAAGATATCAAACTGTTACTTCCTGTTAATAAATCAGATTTATGCCCCAGACGGAAGGTGTGGGTTGTATCTCTCGAGCTCCGGCTGTCGACAGATGTAATAATAATAATATAATTCGGAGGAGACATTTAATTGAATAAAGGAGTAGTGGAAAAATACTTCTACCCCTAATTTATCACTTTGACACTACCCCCTCAGGGCCCTGTACAGAGTCACACTAGATCAGGCAGGTGTTACCCCTCCAGGTCCCTGTATAGAGTCAGACTAGATCAGTCAGGTGTTACCCCCCAGATCCCTGTATAGAGTCACACTAGATCAGGCAGGTGTTACCCCTCCAGGTCCCTGTATAGAGTCACAGTAGATCAGTCAGGTGTTACCCTCCCGTGCACTGTATAGGTCACACTAAAATCAGACAGGTGTTACCTCTCCAGGGCACTGTATAGAGTCACACTAGATCAGGCAGGTGTCACCTCTCCAGGGCCCTGCATAGAGTCACACTAGATCAGGCAGGTGTTACCTCTCTAGGTCTCTGTACAGCGGCCATCTTGCTACACCTAGTAACATTTCTACTCCCACCTCTCCTCCGGGCATTTCACTTGTTACTGCTAATGTAAGCATTGATATGCAACTGTCGTGTGATAAAGTCTGTGCCAGCACACCTGCAACATCACAACAAACACAACAAATCTGGTCGGATATCACAGACTCCAGAGATAATCTGCTGACAAGAATCTGTTACAGAATTAGTGTAGTGGAATTGATGCTATACTCAGTAAGTTATCAGCTTTGATGATCCTCCAGTTTTAAAATTCTCATCCTGGATGTAGTCAAATAACTTACATTCACTAGAACAGGACAATGCTACAAAAGCCTGCTCATGTGCTACTTAGTATATTATATGCAGGTATTTGCACCCCCAACTGCTGTCAAGCATATATTAGAACAGCATGAACTGCCCATGCTGCCCTGGTGCTGTTCAAACCACCACATGTGCTGCTATAGACAGATACTGAGGCTCCTACATTGCTAAAGAAAGGGAATGTGCACATGTTTATGCTTAATACTCGTGGACTTCATGGAGATGTAGCCACCGGCAAACATAAAAACAGGAGTGGATGAAGGATTTAATTACATGAGGTTATTTCCCAAATGATGAATTCTATAAAACAACTGAAAAATAAAAATCTATAATGTATCTTTATTATATCTATCATCATAATTTTGAGAAAACCTATGTAACATAAAACAATCCAACTATCATCTATCTATCTATCTATCTATCTATCTATCTATCTATCTATCTAATAAATGTTTTCTTGTATTTAGCTCAGACCTGAAAAGAATGTTATAACATTTAGGGATAAATATACAGCCCAGGAGTCCAGCGTTAGAGGTCAGGATGGCAAATATCTCCACGGCCACCATGTGTTTGCCTTTGGTGCTGAGATAAGCCGGGATCATGGCTATACAGACACTGCAGAACACCAGCATGCTGAAGGTGATGTACTTGGCCTCATTAAAACTGTCCGGTAATGTCCTGGCTAAGAAAGCTGTAATAAAACTAACAGCGGCCAGAATCCCCATATAACCCAGGACAGAGTAGAACCACATATCTGACCCTTCCATACACTGAACTATGATCTTCTCCTTATAAGAGTGTGTGTCCAGCTCCTGGAAGGGGGGAGAGAGGGTCACCCAACTCATACAGAGGACAAACTGGACAGAGGAGCAGATCAGGAGCACACAATTAGGGAGTTTTACTCCAGTCCATGTTCTCCACACACTTTCAGGCTTGGTGGCTTTGAATGCAATGTAAACCATGATGGTCTTGGCCAACAATGAAGAGATGGATATTGAGAGTAGTATTCCAGTAGAGATCTGACGTAACATGCAGGTTCTATCCACAGGACGACCGAGGAACAAGAAGACACAGAGGAAGCTCAGCATGATGGAGACCAGGAGAACAAAGCTCAGGTTCTTGTTATTTGCTCTCACAATCGGGGTGTCACGTTTGGAAACAAAAATTGCAAGAATGAAACAAATTAGGACACAGAAGAAAGTTACTAATAAGGAAAAAAACTGTTGAGATGACGTCCTCAGTATAAGATAAATATTCCATCTTCTTCGTGATGCAGAGTGTCCTGTTCTCATCTGACCACGCGTCTTCTGGACACTTCATGCAGTTTTCACTATCTGCAAAACAAAGAGTCCATGAGATCGGCTCATTCCTTGTGGTTACATGTTACACTATATGTTTATAATGCTCATCATATAGATCTGCATCCCATTACTGGATCTGGGGTTGGCTCATCAAATTACTACCTGACATTGTAGATGGTAAAGTCTTGTTTGTTATCTATTTCAGAAAGTTAGTCAAACCAACCAGCAGTCCAGCGTGGGGTGAGGGCTCATGTTCTTGGGTTTATTTGTTTAGTTTAGGAGAAGTTTTAATCGGACGCCTACTGCAATGTGTCGTGAGTGCAAACTTTCATAAAATCCCTAATACTATCTCTGTGCATAGCATGATTCTTATTATATGATTATTATATCATGCTTATGGAAAGAGAGGGAGATAGATAAAATGTCCCTTTGGTTTCAAGGAATTATTGGACAAGGATTTCTTTCTCCTTTTCCTGAAAAACAGTTGGGGCACAATTCATGACAGCACAAGTTGATGCTAGAAGCTGTCACGCTCCGCTCTCCGGGTATACAGCTCGCTGAGCACTGGGATCTTGGGATCTGCAGAAATCAGATATGATTGATAGATTTGATTTTTGAATGTCAATAAATACTAACTGTGATATATAAATATATATATATATATTATATATTTATATTTATATTATTTTATATTTTAATATATATTTTAATGTGGGGTTGCGACCTTAGAAGATTGCATTTCTCCGCCACTAGATGTTCTGCAGCAGCTGGTTCCAGGTTATGGGTTACCAAGTTGCTGGCTGTCAGTGAGGAAGGTCAGCCCGTCTGGCATGGGTAACCAGGAGTTAATTTTCTCAGGTGGTAATTAGTAGAGTTGCTCAGCTGCTTGTCCACCTTAGAGGTCTGTTAAATAGTCTGGTCTTCACTGTACCAAGGGGGAGTGTGGCTCACAGTCAGAGGAGGACGTGTGCAGGCCTTGCCTAGGAGAGTATCCCGGGTGCTTTCCCCCCAAGTTTGAGAGAAAACCCGACCCAAGGGCTATCCCGTACAGTGTGAGTACATGTTTGTGGGGCTGGGTAGTAGACCCAGACCACTGCTAGAGAGGGACTTCTGTACGTTTAGTTAGTGGTGGAGGCCTAGGATTTATTTTGGATGCTGTATATGTTTTCACTGTACTGAAGAATAAGCTGACGGGAGTCCCGATTTAATGAGAAACCTGTGTCGACCTGCTGTTCGTTTTCCAAAGCGGCGATCCAGAGCGCGAGTGTCCCCCAGGCCAGGCCAAGATGGAGGGCGAACACATGTGAACGCTTACATATGGTGGAGGTATGCAATGGGCACATCGACATCAGGACTGACACAATAACTAAACTGGCACAAGAGTGCTGAACCAGTGGACTGGTGAATTTTGCACAGTGTTGGGGCTGCAGGGGTTATGTTAAAGGGCCAGCAGCCAAACCGTTACTGCTTCTGAAAAGTGACTGTGCATTGGAAGGACTGGTTTGTGATACTGCAAAGCTGCATAGGATTGTGCAGCCGCTTTGAAAGGGCACGACCCTCCCCGAACAGGAACTGTTGGTGAATGCTGGAAAGAGACTGGTGCTGTCTGAAAGTTTTTACCCAGCAAACAAAAAGCATGGGTCGCGGAAGCAACCAAGGCCCCGGTGGGGAAGGGAGGTCACGTGCGAGTTAGTGCACCCCAGGACCACCCAACAAGTAGCACCAGATGACTGTAACCAACCAAATCCCTGGTGGGGATGTTTACAGGATGGTTGCTATGAGAAAAGTCTGGATCTAAAAAGCCAGGAGGGCCAAAAAAAATCACGGCAAGGC
>JAODAL010046937.1:0-30426 GCA_025379985.1 Phyllomedusa bahiana
TACCCGGGCAAAGGGGGGCAATGACTGCTGGGTGACTCAGAGGCTTGGTCAAAGAAGGCCCATGCTTGAGAGGTCCTGGACCTTTTTGACGGCGACCGCCCTCTCCCATTTTGTGGCGGGACCCGTATTGACACTACCCCATCGTCTTCCTCCTCGTCCACTGATGAAGCGCTCGCAAGCAAATTCTGCGGAAAAGACCACGTTGGATCCGCAATGTCGTCATCATCATCATCAACACAGGTGACTTGGTCGTCCTGACTAACAGCATCCAGAAGCTGCGGGCACAAAGCAAGGGGCACTGCAAGGCGTTGCCGATCGCCCGGGATTTTTGCCGATTGACCGGCTTCCTTCACCTCCTCTGATGGCATCAGTAACTGGGCGTCAGAGCAGAGAAAATCATCCTCTTGATCTTTTAACATGCCTTCTGACCCCAACCGCATTTTGTCATCAAAGAGGTCTTCAGACAATGGATTATCCACAATGGTGGGTACACGAGTTGACATTTGGGCTGCTTCATGTTGGACGGAGCTCGATGATGCTGATGACGACATTTGTGGCCGTGACTGCGAGGACGAGGAGGTAAACTGCTAGATGCAGGTTGCATTAACCACTGAAGGACAGTTGGCGATGCTGTTCGTTACTTAGATTCACAGGGCCCTGACCCAGCGATAACAGGCCTGACGGCCCTGCAACTGACGATCCGCTGGCATGCGTGTTGTCGCCAGCACTGGAAGGAGCACCTTCTCTGTACCTCTACCTCCATGTGCTACCCCCTCTTTGCTCACTTACCACCTGCATTTCGTTCCATGTTCAGAAATATAAAAATTTGAGAAGGTATGGAATAGTTTTGGAAAGTCTCTTATTAAAATACGGCAAATCACAGCTATTCTCAAATCCCTCTAATCAAAACACAATTGCTGGATTAAAATTTAACTGCAAGGTGTCTCTATCAAAATAATCTGGACTGGGCAAAAGTGCAAAAAAAACGTATCTGTTATGTTTTCGTAAAATTTACCGGTATTTTTGCACCTTTCAATTCCCCTGTGGTGACTATAAAAATTGCTGTTTTCAGATTTAAGTGCAAGGTGGATATATGAACAAAGGTGGAATGGGCAAAATTGAAAATGAACACCTATCTGAAATGTATACTGATAATAAAAGTGGAGTTTTGCACCTAACACAGAGACCTGCAGTTACTAGAAATGATGTGTATCCTAATATAAGTTCAGGCTGCCCAATATCCAGGAAATATTTCAATGGCAAATTGCTAATAATAAACCTATTGCAGGGACTTGTATACACTACGTCTTGGTTAACTTTATCCAGTGTTCTTTATAGAGATGGTCTGTGTTCGCCCGCGGGCCCCCCCCCCCCCGCGACTTTACAGCGGTAGATGCTCCTTTAAAATTCTCTATCTAACTACATAAAATCTTCCAATCTCTAATCTAACTAAATTGTAAGGATTACAGCTAATAGTAGAGGTTTCTCTGTGCAGAAATAGAATAATTTCGCTGAGCTGTTTGGACACAGGCAGAGCGCACGTCCTACTGCTATGAGACGCTGAAAAGACCACTAAGGCTGAACTTAGTTACTGCTTTGGGCCTGTCTCAGTAATCGTACCGCGGGGATCTGTTTGTTTTTCATCTTGGACCCGGTTCTTATCCCTGTCAGCCCTGGTTTTTCCAACACTAAGGGACGTGAGTTTACTATTTCTACATTTGTTTGAATTGTTTTTCAGATGTTTTCCCTTTTTGCGATTATTCAATCTGAATCTTATTCCCTGATGAACCCCAGCATCAAGGGGGGAAACGCGTTGGAATATTTGTGCGTTATTAATTTTTTCTGTAAAGCACTATTAGCTTATATCATTTTGGAACATCAACGTGTATTGTATGATTTATTGGTTATTGATCACAGCACATTTTTAGTTCGTGCACTTTATTTGTTTTGTATGTGTTTTTTCTGTATGTAGATGTAGTTAGGGACAGGGTTAGTTTAGGTTCCAGTGTAGGGGCGCCCTTATTGGGGCGACTTCCCCACTTTGTGGCAGGCAGTTTTTGTGATAGGGTATATCTGAGGGTTTTTTCCGTTTTTAGGTTTTATAATTCTCAAATTAAAAGTTATGTCTTATGTATCTTCATTCTAGGTGCTATACCTGTAGTTGTTTTTTGTGATTTTTCTAGCCAATCGCAACCATACACATCCCAGTCATGACGTCGCACACACATCTCACCCTGCTCTATTCTGTAAGCTGATTTGCTGGCCGCCAAAATGACAGGAAGCGCCGAAAATGGCTCGATATTAATAGATGATGCTCAGATTTTAACCTTAATTATCGCATGATCTAAAAATTTCGATCACCATAAAAACCTTGCCGATTTCAACTTTGTCGATAATAATCGCTCAACACTAATAATGAACATTTTTGCAAAAATGCCATTTTTGAAACCCAACCTCACGAAGATCCAAGTCGTGTGGACTACAACTCTGATTCAGAATTGAGGTCTATGGGGATGCTCTGCAGTTGGATTTTTACAGTCTTTAAAACCCAAATTTGCCTACAAATCTAACTGTAAATCATTGCCCTGTAGATCTAGAGATTAACAAAAATTTGGTTTGGGATGTCCCTCCCAAACCCAAATTTTCACACGTTTGGTTGAACCAATTTTGAACCAAACAGGACCCCATTTGAGCAGCACTTCTCGTATACAGATGGTGACGATTATATAAACGGGAAAAATTATATAAAAATGACCTGACCGCACCACCAGGCTCAGGCAGCATCGCCTGGGCCAGGGAGTATCTGCGCTGGATGAGGGACCAGGGCTCCTAGAGCTGTTCAGTGATGAAAGGTGATAAATTGTGAGCAGAAATGATGGAGACAACGATGCTGGAGACGTTAAGAAGAGCGCTGTGCATCAGCCAGGTCAGGTAGCGGTCAGATCCCCTTGCCGGTCGTCTAGCACTAGACCGTGTTGATTTAACCAGTTATTAATGCTCTGACGCGACACTTGATGCCTCTCACCTCCCTTAAACCTGCCTGGAGTTGTGCTACATTCATCATCTGGCTCCGCAGGGCATTGGTTGCAATGAAGCACTCATCAGCGTGTGATGGAGCCAAAGGAAGTCCACCTCTTTGCCTTTCTGTGACTCCTCCAATCTCTCTGTATCTCTAATACAACTTGCTGATAACACTCTGTGACACTCTAAGCTCAGTGGCCACTTCCGTCTGAGAGCATCCTGCTTGAAGTCTGACAATGGTGAGGTCCTGCTGATCCATTGTAAGTTGTTGTCTTGGTCTCATGATGTCACAATGTGAACAGCAGGGTGAGGAGGACGGTTTAAATCCCAATTCACATCGATCCCCTAAATGTATTGGGCGATTCGGGGATCTAACACCTGTTGGGAATTGTGCATTAAACTCCTTGTTAGAGATCAGCAAGTTGTGCAAAAAGTCCTGAAAGCCTGAATAGTTGGACATAAGCATGTGAAGGGGAGAGATGGGGCATTTACTGCATTTAAAAAAAATTCAAGAAATTTTAGTTTCATCCTGACATTTCAACCAAAAATCAAATATCCCAAACTTTTTGTGAGTAATCTATATCGGGAATGGGCCTCTGAAAGGGTCGGCTCAGAATGCACAACCGGTCACATTTATGCACAACTCTCCATACTTTTCTATGGGAGTTCCCAGTACATGGGAGCGCTGTGTTCTTCATTCTGTTCTATGGGAGTTCCTAGTACAGGGGAGCGCTGTGTTCTTCATTCTGTTCTATGGGAGTTCCCAGTACAGGGGAGCGCTGTGTTCTTCATTCTGTTCTATGGGAGTTTCCGGTACAGGTTAACACGGTGTTCTCCATTCTGTTCTATGGGTGTTCCCAGTACAGAGGAGTGCTGTGTTCTCCATTATGTTCTATAGAAGTGCTGAGTATAACCAAACACAGTGCTCCCCTGTACTGGGAACTGCCATAGAACAGAATGGAGAACACAGCGCTCCCCTGTACTGGGAACTCCCATAGAGGAGAATGGAGAACACAGCGCTCCTCTGTACTGGGAACTCCCATAGAGGAGAATGGAGAACACAGCGCTCCTCTGTACTGGGAACTCCCATAGAGGAGAATGGAGAACACAGCGCTCCCCTGTACTGGGAACTCCCATAGAACAGAATGGAGAACACAGCACTCCCCTGTACTGGGAACTCCCATAGAACAGAATGGAGAACACAACACTCCCCTGTACTGGGAACTCCCATAGATTACAATGGAGAGAACACAGCACTCCCCTGTACTGGGAACTCCCATAGAACAGAATGGAGAACACAGCGCTCCCCTGTACCAGGAACTCCCAAAGAACAGAATGGAGGACACAGCTCTCTCCTGTACTGGGAACTCCCATAGAGGAGAATGGAGAACACAGCGCTCCCCTGTACTGGGAACTCCCATAGAAGAGAATGGAGAACACAGTGCTCCCCTGTACCGGGAACTCCCATAGAGGAGAATGGAGAACACAGCGCTCCCCTGTACTGGGAACTCCCATAGAACAGAATGGAGAACACAGCGCTCCCCTGTACTGGGAACTCCCATAGAAGAGAATGGAGAGTATCAGACTTTGATGACATATTGGTTCGATGTACCATCAAAGTCTATGGTGGGAACACCCCTATAATGATTTCCAACACATAACTTGCCAGCTGTTGCAAAACTACAACTCCCAGTAGGTCACAATGTTGGGAGTTCTAACAGGAGAACCCGGTAAGAATCCCGGTGCTGCCTGGTTCCATCTGCTGTCTTCACAGCGTCCTACGTGCTCTTGGCTCTGAGTTTCTTCTTCTCAATCTTCTTCAGCCGGAGATGAATTCCATTCAATGATCGGAGAACGATCTGAGGAATTTTCTGAGGTTCATTTTCGGGGTCTGGAAGCAGCTGAAACCTCTGTAATATCAGAGCCACCGCCACCTTCATCTCATTCATAGCAAAGTTCTGCCCAATGCAATTTCTGTAACAGAACATAGACAGCGAGTTATTACATAGTTACATAGTTAGTACGGTTGAAAGAAGACACGTGTCCATCGAGTTCAACCAAGAGTGGGGAAAATGTGGGTGAAGGGAGAGAGACAGGGACATTAAGCCCCGCCTCCCCACTGGTTAATGCCCTGAAACCCACAAGGTAAGAACCAATCTGCTCCAGGGGAGACCCCATCTCTGACCCCAGAGCCGCCACCAGCCAGGATCCAGAATTTTACATAGCTACATACGCATTAATATTCCAGGTAGGTGTCTAAGTCTTTCTTGAAACCCTCACCTGTTCCTGCTGTGCCCAGCTCCTCAGGCGGCTATTCCACAGATTCACAGTTCTTACAGTGAAGAACGCTCTTCTCCTCTGGAGATTGAATCCTTTTTTCTCTAGTCGAAGGGAATGTCCCCTTGTCTTTTGAGGGGGCTTTACATGAAATAATTTTTCCCCATACTTTTTACAGGGACCATTTATATATTTATATAAATTAATCATGTCCCCCCGAAGCCGTCTTTTCTCAAGACTAAATAAGTTCAATTCTACTAACCTCTCCTCATAACTAAAATAATAATAATAATAATAATAATCTTTATTTCTATAGCGCCAACATATTCCGCAGCACTTTACAAATTCAAGGGTAAACATACAGACATTACACATTAAAAGTACTTACAGATGAGACACAAGGTGTGAGGGCCCTGCTCGTGAGAGCTTACAATCTATTCGGGAGTATGGGTGAAACATACGGTAAGAAGTGCCAAGTTAACAATGGTCCGGCCATGTTTCATAAAAAGGGGGTGGTTTACATGAAAAACGGATGAACCTGCCACCCTGACAGTACATCTATATACAGATAAGTGCCTGTGAGTGCCCAAGTGCAGGGAGTGACAGATGTGTGTGATAGCAGTTAGGGATCTTGTTGGCCAGACCGAGAAGATGTATTTTCAGGGCCCTCTTAATACTGTGAGGGTTGTGAATGTGCCTGATCGCCCGCGGTAGCATATTCCAGAGAATTGGTGCCGCACGTGTGAAATCTTGTAGGCGGGCATGGGAGGTTCGGATGATTGAGGAATGTAGTCTGATATCATCAGCAGAGCGGAGAGCACGGGTAGGGCGGTAGACAGAGACTAGGGAGGAGATGTAGGGAGGGGCAGCGCTGTGGAGAGCTTTATGGGTGAGAGTGCTGAGTTTATACTGTATCCTGTACTGGATGGGCAACCAGTGCAGTGACTGACACAGGGTAGAGGCATCAGTATAGCAGCTGGAGAGAACGACGAGCCTGGCTGCTGCATTCTGGACAGATTGGAGAGGGGAGAGTTTTCACAGAGGGAGACCGATTAGCAGGGAGTTACATTCCCCTTATAAATTTGGTTGCTCGTCTTTGTACTCTCTCTAAGATGCTCCATTCCCCTTATAAGTTTGGTTGCTCGTCTTTGTACTTTCTCTAGCTCCGTTACATCTCTTCTATAAACTGGGGGCCAGAACTAAACAGCATATTCTAAGTGAGGTCGCACCAATGCTTTGTACAGCGGTAGAATTACATCCTTGTCCTGCGAGTCCATGCCTCTTTTAATACACACCAATATCTTACTTGCCTTAGAGGCAGCTGATTGACACTGCATGCTGTTCTGTAGTCTATGATCTACAAGAACGCCCAGATCTTTCTCAACAAGCGATTCTCCAAGCTTTTCTCCCCTCAGGACAGATGATGCTGCAGATTATTACCCTATAGGACATATGATGCTGCAGATTATTACCCTATAGGACATATGATGCTGCAGATTATTTCTACCCAGATGCAGAACCTTACATTTATCCACATTGAACCCCATTTGCCAAGTGGATGCCCAAGCACTCAGTGTGTCCAGTTCTGCTTGCAATTTATGAGCATCTTCCATAGATTGCACTACCCTGCATAGCTTGGGGTCATCTGCAAAAATAGAATCCGTGCTATTGATCCCTTCCACTATATCGTTAATAAATACATTAAATAAGAGAGGACCCAATATTGAGCCCTGGGGCCACCACTCACAACCGGGGACCACTCAGAGTAGGAGTCATTTACCACCACTCTCTGAGTAAGATCCAGTTTTTAATCCAATTACACACTGTTATCTCTAACCCAATGAATTCTAATTTACCTAACAAACGCTTATGCGGGACAGTGTCAAACGCCATTGTAAAGTCTAAAAACACAATATCCACAGCTGCCCCGCTGATCAGATTTACTGCAAATGTCACTTGTGTCACTATACATTTTAGATAATCCTTTTACTGTCTGTTTTTTTCCCTTTAGTTTATTGGAAATTGCTTCTAGGTGCACAGAAGTGCCAGTAATTTTCCTTACCTAAAGGTGCATACAAGATTCCTAACTGCTGCCCCTATGTCATGTGACCTGCAGCTGAATACAGAATTTCTCACTGCTGCCCCTGGATCATGTGACCTGCAGCTGAATACAGGACTTCTCACTGCTGTCCCTGGGTCATGTGACCTGCAGCTGAATACAGGACTTCTCACTGCTTCCACTAGGTCATGTGACCTGCAGCTAAATACATGATTTCTCACTGCTGCCCCTGGGTCATGTGACCTGCAGCTGAATACAGAATTTCTCACTGCTGTCCCTGGGTCATGTGACCTGCAGCTGAATACAGGATTTCTCACTGCTGTCCCTGGGTCATGTGACCTGCAGCTGAATACAGGATTTCTCACTCCTGCCCCAGGGTCATGTGACCTGCAGCCGAATACAGGATTTCTCACTGCAACCACTGGGTTATGAGACCTGCCGCTGAATACAGGACCTCCCACTGCTGCCCCTGGGTCATGTGACCTGCAGCTGAATACAGGAGTTCTCACTGCTTCCACTGGGTCATGTGACCTGCAGCTGAATACAGGATTTCTCACTGCTGCCACTGGGTCATGTGACCTGCAGCTGAATACAGGACTTCTCACTGCTTCCACTGGGTCATGTAACCTGCAGCTGAATACAGGACTTCTCACTGCTTCCACTGGGTCATGTGACCTGCAGCTGAATACAGGATTTCTCACTGCTGCCACTGGGTCATGTGACCTGCAGCTGAATACAGGATTTATCACTGCTGCCACTGGGTCATGTGACCTGCAGCTGAATACAGGATTTATCACTGCTGCCACTGGGTCATGTGACCTGCAGCTGAATACAGGATTTCTCACTGCTGCCCCTGTGCCATGTGACCTGCAGCTGAATACAGGATTTCTCACTGCTATCACTGGGTCATGTGACCTGCAGCTGAATACAGGATTTCTCACTGCTGTCACTGGGTCATGTGACCTGCAGCTGAATATAGGATTTCTCACTGCTGTCACTGGGTCATGTGACCTGCAGCTGAATACAGGATTTCTCACTGCTGTCACTGAGTCATGTGACCTGCAGCTGAATACAGGATTTCTCACTGCTGTCACTGGGTCATGTGACCTGCAGCTGAATACAGGATTTCTCACTGCTGCCACTAGGTCATGTGACCTGCACTCTGAGTTGGTGAAACACACAGCATGGTTGAGTGACCAGGAAGTAAATCTCTCTGTATTCCTATGGGAGGTTAATTTCAGTCTCCTAGGAATGCATAGAGAGTCAGACTTCTTGGCAGCATCAAAAGCACTAGAGTCTATCAACCAATCAGAGTGCAGGTCATGTGACCTAACAGAGACTGTTGCATCAGCCAGAAATCCTGTATCCAGCTACAGGTAAGTAAGTTACTGGCTCTACTGTGCACCTGAAAGCAACTTCTAGTGAGCTAAGGAAGAAAAAACTGGAGCGGTCCTTTCAATTCTTAAAAATCGGTCAGAATTAACCCTATAACCATAGACCAAGAGCAGACACCCGGGACACTGATAAAAAGCCGACTCAGCACTTTGACACAAAATTGCCTGTAGGTGGTTCTATGTATAAAGTGTTATTTTTTTGTTTGATTTTTGTCTACATTGTGTTCTTTTTTCACCCCCGCCGTTGCTTTCCTAGAACCACAACTATTTTTTTTTGTCTCTGTAGTAGTACAAAGGCTTGATTTTTGCAGGATTAGATGTATTTTTCCATGACATCATGTAATATACTGGGTAACCCAAAAAATTTGCGGGAGGAATGCAAAAACCAAATACAAACTGCAATTGTGTCATTCCGTGAGGCTTCATTTGCATGGAGTTCATTGTTCGGTATAAATGACACGTATGTATCCTGCAGAGTATTCAGAGATATACTGTGTGCTCAAATCCAGCCAAATGCAGCCAAACTGATTGGTCCGCGTTTCATAATAATGATGGACAATGATCCAAACCATAAACCCAAAGCCACCCAGGAGTTTATTAAAGCAAAGAAGTGGAATATTCTTGAATGGCCAAGTCAGTCACCTGATCTCAACCCAATTGAGCAGCATTTCACTTATTAAAGGGGTTGTCTCGCTACAAAGATTAGCTTTCAACATGTAGGGAACACTAAATGAAGACATTTTCAAAATATATTGCTTTGTTCATTTTTTTGTTGTTGAGGAGCTACAAGTGATTGTATCACTTTCTGAGGGCTCTCTGGTTTACCAAGTGACCGATCTGTGTACTTCTTCTCCCCCCCCTGCTGCTTGTTCTATCTGGTAGCAGGGAGAGACGTCATCACACAGGTTGCCCCAGCACAGAACTCCGGGCAGTGAGAGCTTGTTTGTTATCTGATCTTTCAGACAAAAGACAGTAATTACTGCTGTTCACTTTATCTCAGAAGCTTCCCTGGTCCTGACAGCATGAGATTTATCTAATTAGCAGAGGTCTGAATACACGGAGCTCATATGCTAATTACAGACAGCTTGACCAGGAAGTGCCAGAGCAAAGCAGCATTATTTCATTCATGCATCCTGTGAAACTCTGAGATGAGACAACCCCTTTAATCCCTTATCGACATTGTACATATGGGAACGTCCTGGTAAGGGGCTTTCATGCTGTGATCCCGCTACACAGCCACTGGGTGTTAGCAGCTTACTGCAGCTGATACCTGGCGGTTACACCGCTGCGCCCCCACACTGTTTAACCCCTTAGACACCGCGGCATCTAAATGAATGAGAAGCGGTGCCATGTACCGCTCCTCACTGCAATCATGACATTGGAGGTGAGATCGCTGTGTCCCGATCACTGAACATGGCAGCTGTAGGTCTTGTGAAGGCTTCCATAGCCGCCATGTTTTCGATTGCCCCACTTCCGGCCCCAAGCAGGTATATACAATGCATTAGGCTTTAGAAATGATCGCGACCCCTAGTGGTGAAGCGCCCTAGGGTGACTCCAAGGGCCACATGTATGAAAACTATCTAGGTCTAAAATTCACTTTGTCGCCCATAGCAACCAATCAGAGCCCATAGCAACCAATCAGAGCGTCCCTCATTTTTTCAGAGCACTGTATGAAATCAAAGGGGCGCTATGATTGGTCGCTATGGCAACAAAGTGAATTTTAGACCTAGACAGTTTTCATACATGTGGCCCAAAGTTGGAGTAAAAAAAAAAATGAAAAAAAAATTTAAAGTGTAAAAAAAAAATATTAAAAAGTTCAAATCCCCCCCCCCCCTTCGCCATTTTACAAATAAAAATTTAAAATAAATAAAGTTCCCCATATTTGGTGTCGCCACGACCGAAAAAGTCCAATCTATTAAAATATTACATCACTTATCCCGGACGCTGAACACCATAGAAGAAATAAAAAATTACAAACACCACAATTGCGTTTTTTTTTGGGGTTCTTTCACATCTCATAAAAATTGGAATAAATTGAATCAAAAAAGTTGCATGTATTCCAAACTGGTAGCAATAAAAAAGTGCACTTCAGTCCGCAAAAAATGGCGCCTCACTTAGTTCCGTAGATGTTAGTACAAAAAAGTTATTGGTCGCAGAAAATGGCGCCACGGCGCAAATCTCAAGAATGGAAAAGGTTTTGAATTTTTTACGGTACCAAAATATAACGAAAACCCTACATGTTTGGTATTGACGGAATCGTATCAATTTGTAGAATACAGAGAACACAAATTTTTACTGAAGATTGAACACCGTAAAAACAAAACTCCCACAAACATGATGCAAAGTAGGTTTTTTTCACATTTTGTCTCACTTAGAATTTTTTTGCGGTTTTCCAGTATATTCTATGGTAATATGAATAACACCATTAGAAAAAAACATCTTGTCCCGCAAAATAAAAGCCCTCATGTGTCTATGTAGGTGGAAAAATAAAAAAGTTATGGCTTTCAGAAGGCGAGAAGGGAAAAAACAAAGCCATATTATTATGACTGTCCGTCAGGATTATCACCAAGTATTAGAGATGAGCATTTTATTTACACTTATTTAATTTGTCCGATGACTCTTGGTCCCTTTATAATCAGGGCCCATGTTACCGAGCTGAAACTCCTAAACCCTTCATCCAATTTTAACGTGGACCCAGGGCCGGGACGACGGGTAGGCAGAGGTAGGCGATCGCCTAGGGCGCCTACCTCTGCCTGTCCCTAAGGGGCGCAGGCAGGGGCCCCGAACCTCCCGGGCTCCAGGCCGCTGCCGTGGACCCGATGCGCCGCCGGTCTCTGTTTGTGCGTCCGCAGGCAGAGCACAGAGCAGAGAGCGAGCGCTCCCTGCCCCGCAGACAGTGTCGGACCGGCTCTTGGAGGATTGCTGGATCCTCCGGTGAGCTGTAGGGTCGACACAGCGGGGCCGGCGGGTCCTCATAGCGCTGAGGACCCGCCGCGGCCCCGTGCGGCTCAGCTGGCAGCGTCGCGATGAAGTGATGTCATCGCGACGCTGCCTCTCCTCGGGCGCACAGCGCGTCACAGGCCGTGCACCCGAGGAGCTGCCGGAGGAGCGCGCGGCTGCTAAAGAAGCGGACAGAAGAGGAGCGTGCGGCCGGGAAGCAGGTAAGGTGAGTATTAATGTTGTTATTTTTACCTGAGAGTGCCCCTATATGCCAGTCTGAGCCCCTATATAGCCCTGCCTGAGCCCCTATATGCCAGCCTGAGCCCCTATATAGCCCTGCCTGAACCCCTATATGCCAGCCTGAGCCCTATATAGCCCTGCTGAGTCCCTATAGCCTGCCTGAGCCTCTATCTCTATACGCCTGCCTGAGCCTCTATCTCTATACGCCTGCCTGAGCCTCTATCTCTATATGCCTGCCTGTGTGCCCCTATATACACTTGCCTGAGCCCCTATATACACCTGCCTGAGCCCCTATATTAATATACCTGCCCGAGTGCCCCTATATTTATATACCTGCCTGACTGAGGAGACATATACTATATACATTATATATCTATAAATATATATACTATTATATGGTATATATATAATATATATATGATAAATATATATATATATATATATATATATATATATATAATATAATTATATATATAATGTATATATATATATATATATATATATATATATATATATATAATATAATATAAAATATATATATATATATATATATATATATACACATACATACATACACATGCCTGACTGAGAGGGCATATCTATATACCTGTCTAACTGAGGGGACATATATGCCTATAATTAAGGAGTTACTGGAAATGTGGAGGATTCTAAGATATTTGTGTCCAAATCCTCAGGGACGAGTATTGGCCGGGAGCAATCAGCATGAAGGTGTGAACCGGATGGAGAAGAAAAGGGAAAGTGAACGACGCTGATCAGAAATGACGTCTCCTGTGAGTCACTAAATGTAACTGCAGTGTAATCACTTATATTTCTGCAGAGCGTCTACATACAACTAGTATCTACCACTATCTGGTCACTGTATGGCAGTGGTATATGTAATCAGAGCCTGTGTACACTGGTGTCTACCACTATCTGGCCCCTGTATGGCGGTGGTATATGTCTTCAGAGCCTGTGTGCAGTGGATAGTCACATGTGGGGGTCGCGTTCGGTCAGGGTCTGGCAGAATTATTTGAGCCTTAAGTAGTAATAGTTTAGGGTCTTGGTTTTGTAGGAGGGTTTTAGTAACAATCATTCGTCTGGTAGATTTGCTCCCTGTATAGGTGGATTATTTGGTGACTGTTATTTAGGGGTATTGCACTGTCATACGGAGGGGAGAGGTTTTGAAAAAGCAAATTTGTCAGGGCTGATTTTCATTGTGCAGCGACTGCTGAGGTGATGGACGGGATCTATGTGGGATACGCAGAAAATTCGTGACGGGACCTGGCGTGTGGGGGGGGGCATTTTTTTGGGAGCGAGGGGGGAGGGGCCATTGGCTGTACTCGCCTAGGGCACCAAAATGCCTTGTCCCGGCCCTGCGTGGATCCTCAAATGAAAGCGGAAAGTCTGGACTTCATGTCTCAGTAAACAGGTACAAAAAACTAAATTTGTGTCAGTGTCCAAATACATATGGATCTAACTGAGTAAGCGATTGCCCTACCTGGATCCAGCTGCAAAAGGAAGAAAGGCGTGGGGGTGTCTGTCTGCCGAATTCTCCACAGAAAACCGCAGGGGGTCATACACCTAGAGCAGAAGAAACAATCAGCAATGACTTCACCTATAGACATTGACCAGTTATCAAAACTAACTGTATGACTGTTTCTGTTGCCCATAGCAACCAATCAGCGCTCATAGCAACTAATCAGAGCTCATAGCAACCAATCAGAGCCCATAGCAACCAATCAGAGCTCATATCAACCAATCAGAGTCCACAGTAACCAATCAGAGCCCATATCAATCAATCAGAGCCCATAACAACTAATCAGAGCTTATAATAACCAATCAGAGCTCTGCATTCATTTTTGCAAAGCAGTATACAAAATAATAGCTGTGTTCTGATTGGTTGTTATGAGCTCTGATTGATTGCTATGAGCTCTGATTGGTTGCTATGAGCGCTGATTGGTTGCTACAGGCTCTGTTTGGTTGCTATGAGCTCTGATTGGTTGCTATGGGCTCTGATTGGCTGCTACAGACTCTGATTGGTTGCTATAGGCTCTGATTGGCTGCTATGGCCTCTGATTGGCTGCTATGAGCTCTGATTGGCTGCTATGGGCACTGATTGGTCGCTGTGAGCTCTGATTGGCTGCTGTGGGCTCTGATTGGCTGCTGTGGGCTCTGATTGGCTGCTGATTGGCTGCTCTGGGCGCTGATTAGTCATAGACTTTGGTTTTAATTACTACAGTTGTTTATCATGTGCTGCTGTGGCATGCTGGCACTTGTAGTTTCATAACTACTAGCTGCTGTGGAACATGGAACTACAAGTGCCAGCATGCCACAGCAGCACATGACAAACAACTGTAGTAATCAGCACCCATACAATTAGTACATGTGCGGTTCCACAACTACAAATACCAGGATGTAACACATGTACTAATTGTATGGGGGCTGATTACTAAAGTTGTTTAGTAATGTGCTGCTGTGGCATGCTGGCACTTGTAGTTCCATGTTCCGTTAAGGGCCATTAAGGGTGGTGGAGACTAGAAGCAGTAAGAAAACAACTGACTTGCCAGGGTTCGAGAGCGGCATGAGGGAGAGCTGTTGTGTCGGCTGGAGACTGAGGTCCAGGCGCAGGGCAGGTGGGCAGGAGGAAGTAAAGGACTGCTGTGCCGGCAAGGGAAGGATTGTGCCAAGATTATTATGGGGTGTAACGCAGTGTGTGATGTCAGCCCCATAAGCCTCCTTTTGTAACAAGGGGACGGATGTAAGTCTGAACATTGTAAGTCGGGGACTGTATGTATATGAGGCAGAAAATCTGCGTCAAATCCACTTCCAAAATCCACGTTAGCTGGTGTGGATTTTAGGCGATTCAGCGCTGAGGTTTTCAGCCGTGTGAACAAATCCATAAAAAAAATACGTTCGGAATGTAATGACGTTACTTTCTCTATACACATCACAGCACCTTATAAAGCAGATTACACCAGGTTTTGGTATAAACTGTTCTGCTAACCCGTTACCAATGACGAGCTGCAGCTTGTTGGGGAGAAGTGCATCACATTTAGTAACAGAGGAGCCTCTTTGGAGGGATTTGTGCCCAAACTATTCAATCACCTCCTTCCCTTGACAAAAAAAAGCTCTAGTTTAATAAATCAGGGGTCACAATACAAACTATCCGTGATCTTCAGCCGATTCTATATTTACCATTTTGCCATAGGCAAACTTAAACTCTATCAGTTCTCTATCTGTAAAACACTAAAACTTAACTTTTATTATGTATAATACCGGACACCGGACCTCTAACCCTTGATGAAGCCAGGTTAGCTGGTGAAACATGTCGGGGAGGTCAGGCATGACGTTTAAAATTGTGATCTCTCACCTCTGTCTACAAGTGTCCCTGCTGCAGACGGTGTCACAAGGGGGCCTTATTTGTTCTGTGTCTATGAGATTAGGGACGACTGCCCAAGTAGTTGGCTTGGGATCCCTTACTGAAGCTAGTACTTTGCTATAGATATAAGGCTCTCCTGTTAATAGGTGGGGTTCCACCAAACTTGATAACAGAAAAGGAGCTATTCCTTCCTTCAGAAGTAGAAAGGGTTAAATGATGAGGTTAGAAATCAGGTTTTTTAAATAGTGTGTATAGAGGTTAAGAGTTAGATATAATAAAAGTTACGTTTTAGTGTTTTATAGATAGAGAACTGATAGAGTTTAAGTTTGCCTATGGCAAAATAGTAAATATAGTGATCAAAAGTCACTCTTTGTTCTCTTGCGAGATTCCCAATTTTTTGGAGATTATGCTTCAGCCGTTTCATCACCTCTGGGTCATTCCAGAAGCTTGGAGAGCGGTGGATGCAGTACATGCTGAGGATGACCCGAGCTCCTGCCAGAGAGAAGACAAGAATACAGATCAACAGGAATCAACTACACAAATGACACGTCCTTGGTCCCCTGACTGCCCTCACTATGGGACCTGGCAGGTGTGCCAATAGGGCAGTACTCCTGCCAGAGGCCCAAATAAAAAATGGGCCCAGAGAAATGTTAAAAAAAATGAAATATTAATGATTGGGGGTCCCATTAGATTTGGGTGCATGGGGCCCTGAAACGGTTGCTAGATGACTGACGGCAGCCCTGGCACCTGGCACATAGACTGGCCCTCTCATCAGTCATCTATTCACCGTTTCTGGGCCCCATGCAGCCAAATAAAATGGGGCCCCACCCATTATTAGTTCCTATTTTTTAACACATCAATGGGCCCCTTTTTGATTAGGGCGCTTGACAAGAGTACTGCCTGTACTGCCCTATTGGCACCCCTGCTCTCAAGAGCAATCACAATTTCATGGAAGCAAATTCAGACTCCACTTGCAGTCACACTGGATTTGTCTACAGACGACAGAGGGATATAAACCCCGATCACCCATACCCCACAAGCATGTGTCACCTTTACCCAGCTGCATGTGTGCAACCCAACGCCAGGACTGACTCTCACCCCGGCCGACCCACGACACTGACTGCTGCAGACGCTTCAAAAATTAAATGAGCAAACGGTTCCATCTAGAGGCCATATGTGGTACTGCACATGCAGGGTTTTTCTCCTTTTTTTTTCCTATGGATATGCTCGGCTCCCGTCAAGGTGACCGTTCACTGGTCTGTTTCCTATTAAAATATTTAGTTTGTTTAGAACAGGCCATTTCTTCACTTTTTGTGCTATATGGCAGGTGATGGTGAAGGATTTAGATGCAGGGCGCGGTCAAATTATTGCAAAAATAGGTTGGAAGTTTATGCAAATAAAAAAATACGCAACAGGAAAGTTCACCCCCTAAAGACTGGCCAGACCGTGTTGTTTTTTCTGCACTCTATTTCCATCTTCCTAGCATCATCACATCGACACATTGGGACATATTTAATCGGGCACTTGCGCCCAAACACTGGCGTCCGTGCTTCACAACACACGTATTCTGCATTTTAGACAGTTTTAGACACTTCTGGGCCTCGTCCAAAGAGGAGGTGAGAACACATCATATAAACCAAAGACTGAATGCCGTAAAAACACTCCTATGGAATTAAAAATGACATATAAAATCTTGTTCTTTTCTAGTTGTGATTAGTAGAGACATAAAACTCCTGAATGCCCGGGCAGACTAATCTCACTTTAATTCAGTTGCTGCTTATCTCTATGTAGTCTCATTACAAATAGTAAGTAAGAACAATGATCACTCTATTGTTCTCTGGAGAGGAATGGATACAATAAGACTAGACCATGGGACAATGAAAAGACCAATACATGAAAGAAAATGGGGGAATCTTTTTCTGCACTGAGGGGTTTCCTGCTTCCTTCACACTTGTCAGATCCTGCTGATAACACTTACACTTCTCTGGTCCTGCTGATAACACTTACACTTCTCTGGTCCTGCTGATAACGGTTTATACTTCTCACTTCCTGCTGATAACACTTACACTTCTCAGGTCCTGCTGATAACACTAACACTTCTCAGGTCCTGCTGATAACATACTTCTCAGGTCCTGCTGATAACACACTTGTCAGGTCCTGCTGATAACACACTTCTCAGGTCCTGCTGATAACACACTTGTCAGGTCCTGCTGATAACACTTACACCTCTCAGGCCATAGATAGCCTGGAATAAGAATGGTCACGCAATCCTCACTGCCACTATCGGAGCTCACAAAGGGGAAGTCAGAGGCACAAGCCAGGAAGTCATGGACATGGGGGAACTTTAAAACTTTTTATAAGAAAAAAAATCAATCGCCCAATAAAAAAAAATCCATATAATAGTAAATAAAGTTTATTGCTGGTCACAAAAAAGAAACATTTTGATAGTTGTTTCTCTTTAAATGGAGCAGTGGCTGAACACGCGCACTGCTGCTCTCTTCAGCAGGAAAGAATGAGGTATTTGGGACCGCCAGTACTTGCGATGGGACCCCCAGCAATTAGACACTTATCATCTTCCCTGTGGATTTGTGATACATGTCAATATAGCAGATATTTAACCCCTTCCCATTGTGGCTTTTGTTTTGTCACGTTTGTTTTTTCCTCCCTGGCTTCCCAGAGCCATAACTTTTTTTTTTTTTTTCCACCTACATAGACAGATGAGGGTTTTTATTTTGCGGGATAAAATGTACTTTGTAATGATGTCATTCATCGTATCATAGATTATACTGGGAAACCACAAAAAAATTCTAAGTGAAAAAAAAACATACTTGCGTCATGTCTGCGGGAGTTTTGTTTTTGCGACTTTCCATTTTTGGTATAAATGATGTGTTCTCTGTATTCTACAGGTTGATACGAATTCTGTGATACCCAACATGTAGAGTTTTCATTATGTTTGAGTTCCATAAAAAAAAAAATCAAAATATCTTCTATTTTTAAATTTTTTGCCACGGTGCCATTTTCTGCAACCAATAACTTTTTTGTACTAACACCTACGGACTTGAGTGAGGCGGCATTGTTTCCGGGCTGAAGTGCACTTTTTATTGCGAGCTGGGTGGAATGCATGCAACTGTTTTGATCACTTTTATGCCGTTTTTTAAGGGATGTGAAATGATCAAAAAAAGCTGCATTTTTTGCGTTTGGATGTTTTTTTCTCCTGCAGTGTTCAGCACACGGAATAAATGATGTTATATTTTAATAGTTCAGACTTTTTCAGACACGGCGACACCAAATAGTGCTATACCACTAGGGACGTGATCATTTATACAGCCTAATGCATTGTAGTACAATAGGGTGTACAAAGATGGCGGTTTTGAGGGCAGGAAGTAGTAAAACGGAAAACATGGCGGCGATGGAAACCTTCATTAGTCTTCCAGCTGCCATGTTAACCGGTCTGGGCCCCGCGATTTCGCCGCTGAGGTCTCAGTTGGAGTCATGAACGGTGCGCAGCTCCGTTTCTCATTCATTTAGACATCGTGTCCATATTCGACACAGCGTCTAAGGGGTTATACAACATGGGATGGAGCCGGCTCCATTCTGTGCTGTTACCGGCGGGTGTTAGCTGCAATTAACAGCTGTCACCCGCCAGTTATGTAGCGGGATTGTGCCACAGTCCCGCAACAAAGCCCCTTACCGACACTATGACTCATACATTATATGTCAGTAAGAGGTTAAATATGGATTTATAGGGACATCATTGAGCTCAATACTACCTGTACACATCCACATGTACTTAGCTCCCTCTAGTGGTGGCAGCAGGAAG
Source organism: Phyllomedusa bahiana (assembly GCA_025379985.1). NCBI lineage: Eukaryota > Metazoa > Chordata > Amphibia > Anura > Hylidae > Phyllomedusa > Phyllomedusa bahiana. Next base: position 19,131 of record JAODAL010046937.1, read on the forward strand.
CCAGAACTATTTAATTTATGAATCTGGAAAACACTTGACATCCAAATGTTAGGAACAAAATGAGCTCAGAACTCTGGATGTTACCAGCAAGGAGGGTGGGGTTCATGTGTTCACAGCTCTTAGTGGGGAAGTAGAGAAGTACTTTGCTACATACATATAGTTCCATGGTTAGTGCGGTTGAGAAGAAAATCAAGTCCATCAAGCTCAACCTAGGGCAGGAGAAGATGTAGATGAAGGGAGGTGAATTGGGTGTTTTCTTAATCTTAGTTTCCCTCCTACTGATGAAGGCTTTTAACCCAAAAGACAAGAACCAATCTGCCCTAAAGGAAGATTTCATTCCTGATTCCACAGTTGCCCTCAGACTGGATTCAGATGGTTTATACAGCTCCATACGTATGAATAATACTTATATCGAAGCGTTTCCTGAAGCCCTCACCTGTTCCTGCTGTGACCAGCTCCTCGGACGGCTATTCCACAGATTTACAGTTCTCACAGTGAAAAAGGGTTTTCTCCTCTGGAGATTGAATCATTTTTTTCCCCCAGATGGAGGGAGCGCTCCCTTTGCCTTTTGAGGGGGCTTTAAATGAAATAGCTTTTCCACATATTTTTTGTAGGGGCCATTTATAGACTTATATAAATGAATCATGTCCCCCCCGAACCCGTCTTTTCTCAAGACTAAAAAGGTTTAATTATTTTAACCTTTCTTCATAACTAAGATGCTCTATTGCCCTTATTAGTTTGGTTGCTCGTCTTTGCCCTTTCTGGAAGATGCTCCATTGCCCTTATTAGTTTGGTTGCTCGTCTTTGCCCTTTCTGGAAGATGCTCCATTGCCCTTATTAGTTTGGTTGCTCGTCTTTGCCCTTTCTGGAAGATGCTCCATTGCCCTTATTAGTTTGGTTGCTCGTCTTTGCCCTTTCTGGAAGATGCTCCATTGCCCTTATTAGTTTGGTTGCTCATCTTTGCCCTTTCTGGAAGATGCTCCATTGCCCTTATCAGTTTGGTTGCTCGTCTTTGCCCTTTCTCGACGATGCTCCATTGCCCTTATCAGTTTGGTTGCTCATCTTTGCCCTTTCTCGACGATGCTCCATTGCCCTTATCAGTTTGGTTGCTCATCTTTGCCCTTTCTCGACGATGCTCCATTGCCCTTATCAGTTTGGTTGCTCATCTTTGCCCTTTCTCGACGATGCTCCATTGCCCTTATCAGTTTGGTTGCTCATCTTTGCCCTTTCTCGAAGATGCTCCATTGCCCTTATCAGTTTGGTTGCTCATCTTGCCCTTTCTCGAAGATGCATCCATTGCCCTTATCAGTTTGGTTGCTCATCTTTGCCCTTTCTCGAAGATGCTCATTGCTCTTATCAGTTTGGTTTGCTCATCTTTGCCCTTTCCCGAAGATGCTCCATTGCCCTTATTAGTTTGGTTGCTCATCTTTGCCCTTTCTCGAAGATGCTCCATTGCCCTTACCAGTTTGGTTGCTCATCTTTGCCCTTTCTCGAAGATGCTCCATTGCCCTTATCAGTTTGGTTGCTCATCTTTGCCCTTTCTCGAAGATGCTCCATTGCCCTTATCAGTTTGGTTGCTCATCTTTGCCCTTTCTCAAAGATGCTCCATTGCCCTTATTAGTTTGGTTGCTCATCTTTGCCCTTTCTCAAAGATGCTCCATTGCCCTTATTAGTTTGGTTGCTCGTCTTTACACTCTCTCGAAGATGCTCCATTCTCCTTGTTAGTTTGGTTGCTTGTCTTTGCACTCTCTATAGCTCCATTACATCCTTTCTATACTGGAGCCCAAAACTGAACAGCATATTCCAGATGAGGCTGCACCAATGCTTTATATAAAAACAGAAAGCACAAACCTTCAGGAAGGCTTCGACCGTCACAGAAAGTGATCGGTTTTTCGAGTTTACGCGCGACTCCAGGAACTGGGGGATAAAGCCGCAAGCTCTCTTTGATGCACATCGTGGTGTAGGGGATCTTTCCAAGGTCTTCCCTGGTGGAACATTTTAATTACCAAAAATTAGTTGCAATTTCAGCTCAAACCCCATCACATCCAAGAGTAGCATTTACTGCTCCTGTAGTAAAAAAAACTTGCAACCACTCCGCTACCGATGAAGTGTGCTCGAATTGCACTCAAAAACTACATCAGTACATCATTAGTACAACGTGGTCCCTATAGGTAACTCTCACTCCAAAACAATCTGGAATCTTCCTATTGTCTATTATAATTCTATGCAAGGCATTAAATTAGTGAGTATCATGGCTCACATCAACACGGGGGTGCCCTATGTCGAGCCATTGGAGAGCAAGGGCCCAGATAGTTCTGACATATGGACCTTCTGCTTTCTCTGTTTGTCCCTCTTGACCCCCAATCATCTTGGTCAGTCACACAATGTGGGTTACTCAGGAGAGGGTGGCAAACTGCAAAGGGGAACAGGGCCATCTGAGTAGCAAAACGGGGGTCCTGGGCCAAGCAGTGCAGTGGGCTCTCCCAAATACATGATATCACCAGGCGGTGTCTCTAGCCATGCCCAAACATGACACTGCATGAGGGCATGTCCAGGCAGTGCCGGCTCGGAGGGGGGCCCCCCGAGTCCCGGCGCCGGTCTGTGGCGCGCTACAGGTGCCGCAATGGTCGCATTAGCGACCGGACCCCTGTAGCAGGGGACCGACAGGCCCCCCTCGCCACATGGCTGCACGGCCGGGTCACAGAACCAGCCATGCACCATCACGGCCGCCGCCTGCACTGCGCAGTGCAAGCAGCAGCCGAGGCTGATCTTCTGATCCTGGCTGTTCAGCTCCCAGAGGCCGCGGGGAGCAGGTGCGCGATGTGATGACGTCATCGCGCGCCCGCTCCGCGTCCTGCACACTGCTGCCGGCGGCCTCCGGGGAAGAGGACAGAAGATGAAGCAGAGACATCAGGTAAGTATTGTTTTTATTTATTTTTTTAAAACTACTAGCCCCTATATACCAGCCCTGTCTAGCTATATACTGCCCTGTCTAGCTATATACCAGCCCTGTCTAGCTGTATACCAGCCCTGTCTAGCTGTATACTGCCCTGTCTACCTATATACCTGCCCTGTCTAGCTGTATACCAGCCCTGTCTAGCTGTATACAGCCCTGTCTAGCTGTATACCAGCCCTGTCTAGCTGTATACCAGCCCTGTCTAGCTGTATACTGCCCTGTCTAGCTGTATACCAGCCCTGTCTAGCTGTATACCAGCCCTGTCAAGCTATATACCAGCCCAGTCTAGCAATATACCAGCCCAGTCTAGCTGTATCCAGCCCTGTCTAGCGTATACCAGCCCTGTCTAGCTGTATACCAGCCCTGTCTAGCTGTATACTGCCCTGTCTAGCTGTATACTGCCCTGTCTAGCTATATACCTGCCCTGTCTAGCTATATACCAGCCCTGTCTAGCTATATACCAGCCCTGTCTAGCTGTATACTGCCCTGTCTGCCTATATACCTGCCCTGTCTGCCTATATACCTGGCCCTGTCTGCCTATATACCTGCCCCTGTCTACCTATAAGTGGCCCTGCCTATATACTGGCCCTGCCTGCCTACATACTGGCCCTCCTGCCTACATACTTGGCCCTGGCCCTACCTGGCTAGTTTATGGGGGCACCCCCAACTACTGGCTATTACTGGGGGCAGCCCCAGTACCTGGTAGTTATGGGGGCAGCCCCAGCTACCTGGCTAGTTACTGGGGGCAGCCCCAGCTACCTGGCTAGTTACTTAGGGCAGCCCCAGCTACCTGGCTAGTTACTGAGGACAGTCCTTGCTACCTGGCTAGTTACTGGGTTAGGCCCTGTCTACCTACCAAATTAATGGAGGAAGACAATGTTTACCTACCTAATGGGGTCTACCTATTTACCTGCAACTTATCTGACATTTTTTAATTTCTAATTTTTAGGGTCTAACATACGCTGTTTGGGGAATTGATAGGAAAGTGCTGGTAAAAGAGAGGGTCTAAGATGTTTTGTGGTAAATTCTCGGGGAAACGAGTAGTGACCGGGGAAGAATACATTGCAAGCTGTACCAGACAGAGAAAGAAATGGAAGGGAACGACTCATCAGGGAAGACATCATGGAGGTTTGGGCCAGAAGGAGAAGAAAAGGAGAAGAGAACAACTCCCATCAGAGATGACGTGTCCTGTGAGTCTCTGCTGTCAGGGGTCATGTTACTTCTGTGTTGAGTCAGTGCTGTGTTCATGTGATGGTGACCTGACTACTGGGGATGGGATTGGTTGTAGGTTGTGTTGGTGCTTAGTAGTGTCAGTGTGGGTTTGTCCCGGATTGCAAGTACACACCTGACTGTGTGATGACGGTTTTCTCTGCACCACTGTTTCAATCTTGCTTGTGTTTAGGGGGCTTTCACACGGAGCTTTTTTGGAGCATTTTTAGATGCGTTTTTTTGTGCAGAAATGATCAGCATTAACTGCTCTGCCTTTCTGCACAAAAACGCACCCAAAAAAACATAAAAAATGCACCAAAAAATTTCTCCGTGTGAAAAACAAACTTTATTGTGGGGTTTATTTTTTGAAAGTGGCGGTTGCGAGAACAAGGGGAATTTTTTAAGCAGATATTGTATGTGGGCTGCTGGGGGCTTAGTGCCAGGGCTGATTTTTATTCCCATTCCGGCCCTGTCTTCAACCACCCCCAAGCACACACATCACCTGGGCAATGTCGGGAAAACCTGCTGACCTCTTGTTTGCAGCCTACAAGACTGATTGGCCCATGGCTCCCTGCTTCACCAGGATTTGTAAAGATTTGCACATCTTAAGAACACACAAACCGTTAATTAAGCAGCGTGGACCCAGGAGCCCAGGGCAAATGTCTTGGATCTTTGGGACCTACATTCATCACCTGGGGCCCCTATGCTATAATGGGAAACCGGGAAACCACAAGACAATTCTAAGTGGGGGGATATGTGAAAAAACACAAAAAATCTCAGTAAACATGGCGCAATTAGGGTGCGTTCTCACTGCACAGGACAAATACCGGTCGGTTTGCGGCCGTTCCCATGGCCGCGGAGAGGGGGGGGGATGGGACGGCTTTTCTCCGCGATTTGCTCTTCACATTCATAAGCACAGGTTCCGTCCGAAAACCGGACGGAAGATTGTGCTTGTTGAATGTTTTGCCGCCGGACGGAAAACTCGTGCCGTGGGGACATGCCCTTAGTGTTTTTTACAGCACTCATCCGCACAAACGACGTGTTCTCTGTATTCTGCAGGTTGGTATGATTCCGCTGATACCAAATATGTAGGGTTTTCTTTAGGTTAAAGCTGCAGCATATTTTTTGCAACCAATAACTTTTTTGTACTTCCACCTATAGACAACGCATTTTTTTGTGGGCTGAAGTGCAATTTGTGATAGATAGACCATTTTGGGATAGATGGAACTTTTGAAATCACTTTTTATTCTAATTTTTAGGGGACGTGAAATGACCAAAAAAACCTACAATTTTGGAGTTTGGAATTTTCTTTCTCCTGCAGTGTTCAGGACTGATAATGTTATGATTAGTAACTTTTGAGTATCTGAGGAAGTGTCGGTTGGCACGAAACGCGTCATACCAGTTACTGTAATGCTTGGGTGACTCCTGTGGCATTTTTTTTTATGGAATAAATTAATATTTTTATACATCAGGAATTTGTAATAGAATCCCTTCCTAGAAATGAGCGCCCGGTCCATTGATTTTTTTCTCACTGTTACCTACATATTGTCCACCTGTCGCCTTTTTTTGGCTCCGGAGGAATAGGACCACGAGGCAGCTGTTTCAGAAGCTTGGATAGAGCTACCCACGCTACTATTGAGTGTTGTGCCTCTAAATTAAGTCACAACACCATTAGGTGAGCACCTTTTTCATTTATATTTATTTAATTATCCGGACGGATTTACACAAAAAGCGCCACCTTCTCTTTTTGTCTTCTATATTTACATGTTTTAATTGATCGAACTTTTAAGGATGCGGCGATACAGAGTATGTGTCACTTTTTTATTACTCTATTTTTCTTTTATTTGTAAAAATAGCAAAGGGGGTGATTTTTTTTCCACATCTACTGTAACTTGATCATTTTGGGGTGTGATAGTCTGTACACCTTCTGCATCGTATAAACAATGCAGAAGGGTGTACAAAAATGGTGGTTCTGTCACTCCCTAAGGCAGACGTGATGGCGATGGAAGCATGCACCAGGCTTCCAGCAACTGTAATGGATCGGCACCTCTCAGTTTTCGGACGGAATATGTACTAGTCACTGTGAAGGGGGAGGGTCTTTCTCCACTAATTGCGGAGAAAAGCCCCCCCCCCTCCCTGCTGCCGTGTGCACGGCACGAAAAAAGTGCAAATACCAGTTGGATAAACCGACCGGTATTTGTCCTGGGTCGTGTAAATGGCCCCTTGAGGTATGTACACACGGCTTATTTTGACAGTGTTTTTGAAGCGGTTTTCGGAGCGTTTTTGCTCCCAAAGCCGCATCCACATTGCCTCCAAAACGCCCCCAGTTCATTTTCACTGATTCCTGTAAAACAACATTTATAGTTCACACACAACGAGGTTTTTATGAGCTTCTTTGGAGGAGGTTTTGGCCGCTGAAAAAGAAGTGTCCTGTCAATTCCTGAAGCGTTTTCTAGGTGCATTTTTAGGCGCGTTTCTCGGCGTGTTTTTTGACCCGGCTTTTAATTTGTATGGGTGGAAACTGTGTTGAAAACCTCGTCCCAAAACGCCCCAAGAAACATCTAAAAGCGTTTCAGACGAGGTTTTATTGCGGTTTTGGGAGCGGAAACACTCCAAAAACCGCAACGAAAACAGTGTCAAAATCAGCCGTGTGAACATACCCTAAGAGTCTGTACACACAGCTTGTTGGATCTGGTTTTGGATCCGAAAACGCATTCAAAAGCGCTGTGTAAATCGCATCCAACATGCAGCTGCGTGTTTGGATGCATTTTTGCTGCAGCAGGTTCCCACCCTACAGTTTTAAATAGGGCTCCTGCTGCGTGTTTTGGATCAAGAAATGTCAATTCTTTGAACGGATCCAAAAGACGCATCAGAAAGACGCATGTAATGCAGACATCTGAACACTGATGCGTATTTTACATTGAAAGCAATGGAAATCACACTGCACATTGTTAGGGTCTGTTTAGGGTCTGAAACGCGCATCCACACACACAGTGTGAACAATCCCTAAGGCTCCGTGCACGGCGTTTAGCGTTGCGCATGTTTGCATGTTGTAAACACCGTGCTTGCGCTTTGAAATCACGGTCTTGCAGAGATCGGTGCCCTACATACATTTACATTTTGCGGCACAAAATACACAGGAGAGAGGAGACGCGCTTCCTTCTTTTTATGGACACACATTACGTGCAGCTGAATACAATCATAAAATCTCCGTCGCCTGACGACCTTGATTTTACCTGATTCTTTATACCATATTTGTGGGGCGGATTTCGGCACAATTACGCACTGACATACACCCTGCAAATATTCTTACTGGTCAGCTAGAGGAGCTACATTTTATAGTAAAGTAAAACGTTACTACTTGGAGCCAGTGATCGCCTCTCACTAGTTTCCATTTATAATTCTGGGCACTGATGGTTTGGACAAATCTCTTTACCAAAATGTCATATTTTTGGCTTCACAATCATTAGTCACCAAACTTATGTCCCCGCTGCAACTACTGAAACATAGACTGAGGATCTAGTGGAGAAGGCAGCCGCAGCGCTCGGTGCTTTACATGCAGGGCGCACTTATTTTTTGCTTTACCTCGATCTCATCATTTTAAGGCTCTGGCCAATCAACAAGTGCAAAATACCGGTCGGTTTCCTATTTTATCGTCTTTTGAGGGACGGTTCTCGGCGCGGTTTTGGGGATTCGCCCGTCCCTCTCAACCATTGAATTACACATCCTCTGCCCGAAAACCGTGCGGATGATTGTGCATGTTCCGAGTGATTCGTAACGCTGGCGGCGTGAAAATCCGCGCAATAGAAAAAAACCGTGCAGTGTAGACTACTATTTTCCATTGACGTCTATGGGGATGGTTTCCAAATCCGAAAACCGTCTAAAAAAACAACTGAAAACTCTTAGGACCCTTCCTTAGTAATAAAAGTGTTTATGAGGAATAACATCTACAACCTGAGCAAAATCTTTCATCCGTTAACCCCTCAACGAACAAGCTTTTTTTTTCTACCCTCAATGCGTTCATTTTATCCTCCCCGCCTCCCAAGAGCCATAACTTTTTTTTACCTTTGTTACCATAGACAAGGATGATATTATGCAGGCTAAAGCGCTCTCATTCGTGGCTGAATACCCAGGTATAAATTCAGGAAAAAGAAAAAACGTTTATACAGCACCAACGAAAAAACTAAAAAAAAAAAGACCTTTATTGAGAATCCATTAAAAATGTAAAGTGCATCCATAGGGGAAAAAAAAAATTTCAAATCGCCCAGAGTTTACCCCGTTTCAGGTACACACCCCTTTTTCGATAATTCAGCATAAAAATTAATTTAAAAAAAGTAAAAAAAAAAAGAAATGTATAAAGTTTTTTTTTTTTTTTTTAAAGTACTAGAACAAAACGAAGACTCTACAAATCTGGTATTCTCAGAATTGCACCGAATTGCAAAATACAGGTAACGCATCATTTATTCCAAACAGTGAACTCCATAAAAACGTAATCCCCGCAAAGATGGCACAATTGTGTTTTTTTCACATTCCCCCCCAAAAATTTTGCTGTGTCAAAAGGGGTGACCCCCCTGAAACGCGTAAGCGTGTGGTTTGCTATGCCATTTTTTACCCTACGGATGCGCTTTACATTTTTAATGGATTCTCGATAAAGGACTTTTTTTTTTAGTTTTTCGTTGCTGCTGGATAAACTTTTCTTTTTCCTGATTCTGGATAGTTTTAGGAGGGCTTGTTTTTTTGCTATTGCAGGAGAAGATGTACTTTTTAATGGCGCCATTGACCGTCCCATATAATATAATACAGTATATAATGTACTGGGAAACTGGAAAAAAAAATATACGTTGAAAAAAAAAAAAACACAATTGTGTAATCTTTGCGGGGATTACGTTTTTATGGAGTTCACTGTATTTTGCAATTCAGTAAAGTTCTGAGAATACCAGGTTTGTAGAGTCTTCATTATGTTCTAGTACATTTAAAAAAAAACAAAAAAAAAAACACTATATACATTTCCTAATTTTTTTTAATTTTCACTGCAGGGATATTCTCAGTTTTTCAATCCCTGGACCTGAATTGGGGCTTGATTTTTTGCGCACTGATGTGTAGTTTTTATTGGTGCTATTTTGGGAAACAAGCAGCTTTTTAATTACATTTTTGGGGACACAAAATGACTAAAAACCAAATTTTTAGCACTGGGAATTTTGTTTTTTCTTCTACGGTTTGTACTGTACGGGGTAAACTAGGTTCTACTAATAGATTAGACTTTGAAGGATGTAGCAGTAACAATTATTTGTAAGATTTTTTTATTTTAAAAGAGTAAGGGGGAAGGGGGGGCGTTTGGACTGTGAATATTGTTTATATAGTACATAAACATTTAGACCCCCAAAGGGAGCTGATCATGCAGTATATAGCGATACCATTCATTTCCTATTCAGGAGGTAATAGGTGCACTTACATGGCAGCTACAGAGGCCTTCAGCTGCAATGGCAACCGAACTGCGCCCTGCAAAGATGTCTGAGGGGGGCTGATCGTGTCCCCGCTCGCTGATTATTCAGACACTGGAGTCGGTGTCTAAGTGAGTAGAATTGGAGCGGTCTCCGATCCCAGCCACTAGCGCCGATTGCTGGCTTCATCAAAGGGGATGATTTTGAAGTGTCAGAAACAGAAACTCTAGACTATGACACTTTAAAGGGATTTTCTCACCATATTGATCATCTTTATTTACCTTTGCCTACATGTTTAAAGACTATTACCAAATACATTGCTGTTCCGATTTTGCTTCTTTTCGGAGTTAGAGCAATTCACATCTCCTGCTAGTGTATACAAGCTTCCTTAGATTACCGACTCTCTCAGCACTCTCTGCAGGAAGTAGAAGCCTGTAGCTGTAGAACCACCCACAGCCTGAACAGGAAGTGGGAGCCTGTAGCCATAGACCCACCCACAATCTGAACAGGAAGTTGGAGCCGTAGCCGTAGAACCACCCACAGTCTGAACAGGAAGTTGGAGCCTGTAGCCGTAGAACCACCCACAGCCTGAACAGGAAGTGAGAGCCTGTAGCCGTAGAACCACCCACAGCCTGAACAGGAAGTGAGAGCCTGAAGCTGTAGAACCATCCACTGCACAAACAGGAAGTGGGAGCCTGATGCTATAGAACCACCCACAGCCTGAATAGAAAGTGGGAGCCTTAAGCTGTAAAAGCGGCCGCAGCCTGAATAGGACGTGGGAGCCTGAAGCTGTAGAAGCACCTACACCCTGAACAGGAATTGGGAGCCTGAAGCTATAGAACCACCCACAGCCTGAACAGGAAGTGAGAGCCTGAAGCTGGCTGTGCAGAGCAGGCTCTGTGAAATAGCATAGAGAGAACATCCCTTACTAAACTTACCAAACTTACTAAATATTGAAATAAGGTAATGACCTCATTTACTTTCTACAAGTTCTCACCATTCCATTGAGTCACGATCTCCTAGGACTTCCTTGATCTCCTCCCGGCATTTGTCCTGGTGCTCAGGGTGTTTAGCCAAGGCATATAATATCCAGGAGATGCCACTGGCCGTTGTATCGTGTCCTTCAAACATGAAGGTGTCCACCTCCGCCCGCAGGTCCTTATCCGAGAGACCATGACCGTTCTCATCCTAAAAATAATATATGGCCCCGTGTAGTGATGCATAACCTATTGCAGCAGCATCTAAATTCTAGAACTTACTACTTACCTTTGCACATAGAAGGATATCAAGAAAGTCCAGATGTCTCCTTTGACTGATTTTGTCCAGTTCCTGCTCGTTCTTCAGCCGTTCTTTCCTCTGTTTAATAACTTTATCTACAACAGAATCCACAATGAAATGTTAATTTTGCATGAATGGCAATAAAATCATCAAATCAACTCAAAAAGGATTAAATATTATACTCCATCAGAAGACAAGACTGGTTTATAACAACCATCATCATCAGGGTCCCTCAAAAAGAGGAATGACACCCATCAGGATATCATATGTGTTCCAAGATGGCGGAGGAGTCCAGTCGTTGGGAGAGTGGAAGCAAAGGGTTTAGTGGAAAAACTGTTCTTCTCTTTTAGGGGTTTTCTTTTGTCTTCCTCGTTGGAGAGGTGGTTGAACCCTAAATTTTTCGCCCTTTTTC
>JAODAL010046938.1:0-30423 GCA_025379985.1 Phyllomedusa bahiana
AAACTTCTAATTGGGTTTTTTGAATACATTAAGGTGTAGTTTTTGATGAGGCTTTTTTATGGGGTTTTAAACATACATCAATCAAGTATTAAAAAACTGGACTGGCCCCCTAAAAATATGTATATTGCAAATTTTTTTAAAAATTTTTTGAAAATTATTACTAAATTTATAACCCCCCTAATGTCAAAAAAAAAAAATCATTTAAAAAAAGATGCAAACTACGAGACATATGGTAGTGTTATTAAAAAAAATTTTTTAGTGGAATAACTATCTGTCTTACAGCAGAAATTTTTAAAAGTTTAAATTTTGGTAAATTTTTACATTTTTCACCATAATTTTTTTTTTTCACAATAAAAATCATTTTTTGGACCAAAATTTTTTTCATCTTAAAACACAATGTTCACGAGAAAACGTCTTAAATCACATGGAAGGTTAAAGTGTCAAAAAGTTACCCTACATAAAGGAACTGACAGTTTTCAAAAATAGGGCTGTCAGAGGGGAAAAAATGGCCCCCGGCGGAAAGGGGGTTAAAGTCAGTATTTTAACTGCTAAACAATTTTCTTAATAAAATCTGATTTATCCAACCAAAACCAACAGTGAGCCTCCATAAGGGACCACCCTCAACAAAGTCACCCTCTCTCATCCTCTGCTCCCTTTTTCCTATTGAAAGAGGTAAAAAGAAAAGTGAAAGGTGAAATTCTTTTTTTTCCTGTTAATTGAGGGTTCCCATATTTATTTCAACTTGAGCAAAAGTTAAAAAAGGGCCTTATTTTTAAAAAATTCTAACAGTATCCCACAGCAACCAATCGGAGCTCAGCTTTCATTTTTACAAAGCAATTTAAAAAACGGACAGCTGAGCACTGATTGGTTGCTATGGGCAACAAAGACAGTCTTAGGCTATGTTCACACGATGTAATGCGAAGCTTAAAGTACGTTCCGCAATACATCGTGTGTTTCGGGAGCTCGCGCTGATACGCTCGTACTCCCATGGCGCGGGGGGGCATTGAGATTCATTACTCGCCCGGGGTGTATTCGCCGGAAAATTGACTTCACTTCTCCCCCCGCGTACTTCGATCGATTTTACGAGCAGGGAGAGGACCGTAATCCTAGTCTTATGGAAAATATGGATTACCGTAATTTGGCCGATCTCGCCCGTATTAGAGGCAAAAACGTGGTGAAATGCGTGCCAAAATTACGCCCTGTGAACTTACCCCTTTAAATATTATTGTACCCGGGGGGGGTGGAAGTAATTTTTTAAAGGCTTTAGGCTATGAAAATCGAATTTCGGGCGCATTTTGGGCAAATTGAAGCTCAAATACGTGCCAAAATGCACCCCACAATTACGCCGTGTGAACATACCCTTACTGTTGAACAGTTTTGATAAATGAGGCCCACTATTTGCCTGTGTAAAAGTATACTCTCAATACAAAAACCTAGGACAATGTATCCATAAAAGGTTTCTCCATTTAATTTGTATCAAAGTTTAAAACGACATGTAAGATAAATAGCATAGTATTAGACACTCTTTTGTAGACAATTTATAGGAAACACTTGCGGTTATGTTTCTCCAAGCCTGGAGTAGTCCATTTAGCTTTTCGGCGCTGAAACTTCAAGCGTTCTTTCTTTGCAGCTTGCACAGCTTGCTAGGCGTTGTTCATCTCGCTGTGAAGACGGCTGGTCTGAGGTGTGTGCACTGCTGCTCTGCGACGTTTCCGGTCCTCCCCCTTTCTCAAGCAAGTGTTTACTATAAATTATCTACAAAAGAGTGTCTAATACTATGCTATTTAGCTTACATGTCATTTTAAACTTTGATACAAATTAAATCGAGAAACCTTTTCTGGATACATTGTCTTAGGTTTTTGCATTGGGAGTATACCTTTACACAGTTACTGAATACGGGGCTATTGAGGAAAGTGCCCATGTATATACTCCTTTCTATGCGGTCTACATATGTTTAATAGAGGTCATTATAATATATTATATGCCCACTAGTTGACTGTCACGCTCAAAACGGCAAATAAGATATGAGAGCTCCTCCTAATTGAAAGAGGAAAATGTATTAATACTTATCAAAAACGTGTTATACGTACTGTAAACTTAGACTAGATAATCTAAAAAAGGCACCAGATTTATCATAGCATTGGTAAAATGTGGTGCATATTTAGACTGTCTAGTTCAAGTTTACACTTTCCATTAGTTGGCCTAGTTTATCTCACTAATTTCAGCACTTTTTTTGGCACACAACTGTACATAAAAAGCCATGCCCCCTTTCAATCAAGCCACACCCCTTTGAAAGGCATAGCACAGATGTGTATAAAATATATAATAAATGTGCCATAAAGTATATAACAATAGCATTTTGGTGCAAATTGTGGCAGAATTCTGGCCAAATTGCAATAGTAAATGTTTCTGACTCTTGGGTATAAAATAATTTTGGGATCTTGGATGACATACTGCTTTATTGTTACATTTTCTTTGCTTTTCCCTTTATTTTGGGAAGCCTGTGTGCTTTCTTTTTTATTGTCCCGCAAGTATTATGTTGCTGTTTTTGTTTTTTAAATGTGTACAGTCTTATTTAAACCTTTAAAGGGGATTTGCCATTAAGTAAAATTGACGTGGAAAGCTCGCAAATTAAATAATAAACATTTTCAACGTTCATCATTATTAAAAATTCTGCACCGTTTTTATTTTAGTTGTTCCTTTAGTGATCCATTGTTTACAGCTCGTCTCCAGGGGATACGACCAGGGCTGAGAGCTCCTCAGTCCTGGTTGCACATGCTCAGACATCACCTCTCCTCTCAGACAGCTACTGAGTGCTCAAACCCCATATGCTGTCACTCTACTCCCGTCCACTGTACTCCTTAGTAATTAGTAAAATAAATTTAAAAAAAAGAAACCTCAATGATGTATGTGCATTGATAAAGAGAAAAAAAAACACAGGTTTGGTTCCTGCAGGGATTTGAACCTAGGACCCTTGTGCTGTGAGGCAAAAACTTCATCTCTGAGCTACAATGTAGCTACTCACAGCTCTTTACATAAACAGACCTTTCTTTGACTACAGAGAGGAAAGGCCCAGTGATGTCATCCTGCTGGGTCACATGATATGCTATTCAAACAAATCACACACGCCTCCTTCTGAGCACACAGAGCTGAAGAGTTGGATACAGGAGGTATGAGATGAGATCCTTAGCCCCTTTAATAAAAATGTTTAAAATTTAAAAAAAGTAAATTGTAGGAAAGATAGTGGAAGGCAGATATTTGCAAGCAGGTTACTATACTCAGTGATGTAGTTCTAGGGATTTCAGTGTGGCTGATCCTGCAGTACATCCCAGCCTTTCCACACAACCGAGTTGCAGCAGGAGTCTTGCAAAGTGCCTGGTCTTGGTGGGGAAGTCAGCCAATAGTTAGTATAGCTGCAATGCAGCTAAAATGGGCTGACTTTTCCAGATCGGCTGTAGTGTTGGGTGGGGGAGGCCGTTCCCCCATTCCAGGCCAGGCTTTACTGGGTCTTTGGAGACCTATTAAAGCCTGTGGCTCCAGACATCAGTGAGAAGCACTGCTGGCTGGAGAGTGTTTGAGGTACATCTTCTCCACAGAGCCACGGAGCAAGAGAGATACCCCGCAAAAGTGGACTGTGTATTAACTGCCTGCCGGTAAACGGACTGCAATGACTACATGTTGGTATATGAACACCTAATTTTTTATTGAATGTTAAACGGCTGCTGTTAAGCCTCCTGCTGGGATATTTTTGTTCCTGTTTAGTTTGAAATAAACCTTGTTTTTTGGCATCCAGAACCTGCTCGTTGCCTATCATTTGTGAAGCTAATTCCCACAATATGTACACATTGTATGTAAAATACAAGGAAAATTTGTTAAATATGATCATATGACCGTGACTATAATACATTCCACATACCCGGTAAACTGTAAGCTCCCATGAGCAAGGTCTCACTCCTCTTGGTACAATTGCTGATTAGTTGTTATTAGTCTGATTTGTTTCTGAATGTACTTTGTAATCTGTTAATTTCTGTTGAATATGTTGGTGTTCTATTAATAAAGATTATTATTACATACCATTGGGACATGAGGATTAAATTCTACAGCTCGATGGATGGCCTCCACTGCATTCATTTCTGCTGTAGTAAGTCCTCTTCTAGAGGCTGTTTCAGGTGAGAATCTACAAGAGTTACAAACCGAGTCAAAATTCCTACACATCAGCTATAAACTATAAGCAAAACTTTAATCTTGAATCTTTTTCCTTATTATAATGTCCATGTTTGGTACTAACTGTTCAGGATCCAGTAGTAAATACAACAGTGCAGTGGGAAGTGACGCATATTATCTGGGGATGCAGGTTGAGGTATCCTTGAATGGAATTGGGTTCCCCATAATGTGGTACACTGATCACTACCGTTTCAAACAGGTATTCTAGTTTTAGCAAATGAACCTTATACATTGCATAATGAAAATGTATATTTATATTCTTCCACTATACCATCTGTAAAAATTTCTCAGTTTTCATAATATTCATGGTTAACATCTGAGGGGAAAAATCCTTCATCCTTCATGGTCATGTAATGACACGATCCATATGTATTGTAGTGTACAGCGCCGATAATCTGTAACAAATCCTCCATATTATTTTTATGTGGCCTAACAGTAAGGGGCCAAGCAGCTGTATGGTCATGTCATGACTTTCTCTGAAAGGAAACAACAAAAGCTTCAATTGAATGACTGCAAAGGAAGATCATAAAAAACCCAAATCACTGACAGAGAAAATATTTTCTCTATTCAGTGAAGGAAATAAGTATTTGATCCCTTGCTGATTGTGTAAGTTTGACCACTGACAAAGACATGAACAGTCTATCATTTTAAGGGTAGGTTAGTTTTAACATTGAGAGATAGAATATCCAAAACAAAATCCAGAAAATCACATTGTGATTATATAAATTAAATTCTATAAATGTATTTGCATTTTCCTGAGTGAAATAAATATTTGATCCCCTACCAACCATTAAGAGTTCTGGCTCCTACAGACCAGTTAGATGCTCCTAATCAACTCATTACCTGCATTAAAGACAGCTGTCTGAAATAGTCCCCTTTAAAAATGACTTCTGTCCACAGACTCAATTAATCCGTCAGACTCTAACCTCTACAACATGGGCAAGATCAAAGAGCTTTCTAAGGATGTCAGGGACAAGATCAAAGAAATGCACAAAGCTGGAATGGGCTACAAAACCTTAAAAAGAACCTGTCACATAGATTATGCCCCCTTTGCTGAGGGCAGAACAAGCTAGTGTCAGACATGCTGTTTCCAGCGCTGTATCCCTTATTCTGTAAGATGCTGTAGTTTTCGTGTATTTAATGCTCAAATCTGCAGTTTCCAGCCAGAAGAGTCATTCGAAGATTCATTCAAAGAGTCAGTTTTTTTCAAACCCCGCTCATCTGATGCTAGTCCCACCCACCTCAACTGATAAACCTATTACTTTGACTAGGTAGAAACATGAGAATAACTGTCAGTGGGCAGGGCTAACACCTACTCATGAATAAGATTTGAGGGGTAAATGCTCTAAAACTGCTGCATCTTACAGAATAAAGGGCACAGTGCTGGGAACAGCAGGTCTGAAACTAGCTTGTGCTGCCCTCAGCAAGGGGGGCATAACCTCTGTGACAGGTTCCCTTTAAGTAAGACGCTGGGTGAGAAGGAGACA
Organism: Phyllomedusa bahiana; assembly: GCA_025379985.1. Taxonomy (NCBI): domain Eukaryota; kingdom Metazoa; phylum Chordata; class Amphibia; order Anura; family Hylidae; genus Phyllomedusa; species Phyllomedusa bahiana. The sequence goes on from JAODAL010046938.1 coordinate 5,712, forward strand.
ACTGTTGGTGCAATAGTAAGAAAATGGAAGAAATACAAAATGACTGTCAATCGACATCGATCTGGGGCACCATGCAAAATCTCTACTCATGGGGTATCCCTGATCATGAGGAAGGTGAGCGATCAGCCTAAAACTACATAGGGGGAACGTGTTAATGATCTCAAGGTAGCTGGAACCACGGTCACCAAGAAAATCATTGGTAACACATTACGCCACAATAGCTTAAAATCCTGCAGTGCCCGCAAGGTCACTGACTTTCTTTAGGGAAATCACCCCAAAGAGTTGTTATTTTAACATCTTCCGTGACCTGATCATATCCCTTAAGGATTTGATCAAATCCCTATTTTCATAATTTCCCTGCGACATAGACACTAGACTTGACAAAACAAAGAAGCATGTAAAGAAATGCGCTGCACATCCAATAATCTCAAAAGATCCAATACCCGTAAAAACAATTAAATCTACAATGTCTTGTCTGGTTCTTGTATCGACCCACAGACTTACACATATTTGGGACAAATGTCAAAATAAGACCATAAAAAAGCAGCACAATGAAAGATCAACATAAAAACGCTGCCTATAACAAAACCACATAAAGCCGAAAAATAATCAAATAATATAATATCAAAAACACCCAAAATAAAATTATTAGAATACTAATATATTAGAATACTGATTGGCTAGGTAACAGACTCTAGACGTAGTTTAAAAGAGGTAACTAACATTCCTCATTAGTGAGAGGCGCTATCTGAGATTTATACATCATTAATTGCTCCACTGAAATTTAAATATATTCAAACAGCCACATGGACAATGAGCTTGGACTCTGCAGTGCCACGCATTGGATGCAGCATTCCTCAAGTCACACACTACTCACTGAGCCTTGCAATGTACATTGGATTATTAGAATACGGATTGGCCAGGTGACAGATGTAACATTCCTCATTAGTGAGAGGCACTATCCGAGACTTATACATCATTATTTGCTCCACTGAAATTTAAATATATTCAAAAAGGCTGATGGGAAACGAGCTAGGACTCTGCAGTGCCACCTATTGGATGTAGCGATCCATAGTAGAAAATATAAGGCACCACGAGCCTCCATGCGTAGAATAATTTGCACATGAATATACAGGCAGTCCCTGACTTACACCGTTCCGACTTACATCTGTTCCCTAGTTACAAATGGAGACTTATGGAGCATGCTGGCACTTGTAGTTCCATGTTCCACAGCAGATAGTAGCTGTGGAACTACAAATTCCAGCATGCCACAGAAGCACATGCCGTGAAAATGAGGTGAAATCTTCTTAACAGGGGCACAGACAGCACCACAAATGTAAAAACCTTTCCCTGCACTATCCAAAACTAAAAGTAAACCCTTTTGTTCTGGAGTTATATTTAATAAATATACCTGTTCTGACTTACATACAAATTCAACTTCAAGAACAAACCTACAGTCCCTATCCTTTTTGTAACCCGGGGACTGTCTGTAATATTAACTGAATAACACCTATAGATGTGCTATAGGTTTCTTCTAGATTGATACATTTACTTTTAGCCATCTTTAGGGCGCGTTTACACGGCACAGGACAAAAACCGGCCGGTTCGCCGGCCGGTATTTGTCCTGTTTTGCACCCGTCCCCACGGCCGCGGGGAGGACGGGAAACCGGACGGAAAATGGTGCTTAATCTATGTTTTGCTGCACGGGTTTTCCATAGAGCACAATTGTGCTCATTTTCGGACGGTTTTTCAGGCGGTCTGAAAAACCGCAAACCGGCTGAAAAAACGTCTGAAAACCCTTGCCGTGGGGACATGCCCTTAGGGTTCATCCTTCTTAAAGTCCTACCTGTGTAGAAAGAACACTAATTACAGTAGCTATGGAATTCTGATCAGGACGATGAGTGCTATAGTGTGTATAGTTTCCTCCCAAACAGTACATGGATTTATGGGAGGGCACAGAAAAAAATGAGATTAAAATATACAACGTTGATGCATGTGATTCTTAAATTCCTGCAAGGCAATAAAAAGTTCAATTTTACAAACCTGTCAGATACAGCTCTGGCTTTTAGTAACGCTGCCGTGTAGCATATTGTAGCAGACTTTGGAAGACTAATATCTGCAATAACACAGAAAAAATGTGAACAATTCATCTTGCAGAAGTAAAACAGTACATCCGAGTGAGGGTTTTTCCCACAAGGAAAGGTCCCTCCTGATATGTACAAATTAATCTGTTAAATTCATAACCAAAGCTGCCAGCTAAATGATGGTCTGGCCAACAGCTTTTATGTCTATTGCCACATTGGTTTCTACTAAAACCAGTATATGCAGTTTTTGTCTTTGCTGTCAGGTACTACAGTCACAAAATGCATTTAGATTTGAATGAACTCTAACTCAAGATTGCCCCCTCGTCTTTTTAGTGGATTTTACATAAAAGAAGCTTTTCGACATACATTTTTATGGTGATCGTTTCAGGTTTGTGAAATCTCCTTTGGCCTAAAACAACTACTTTCCAAGGGGAAGAAGGCCCCCTGGGATTTCAGGTCAGCTTTCATGTATTCTTGTCTGGAAAATATTGTGACTGCTTTGGCTGACTATTACTAAATATAACCACACACATTTGCTTTGATATGGGGATTGCTTCTAATTCCCTCATGTTTCCCTCAGCGGTGGAACCTCTCGCTCGCTCCCCTCCCAACCTCTGACTTCTCCTTCAACTCAACTAATCCTGAACACAGTTTGCTTGCCGCTCATCATTTGCGATGTTCATTTCACAGAGACCTTCTCTATTTTCCATGCCTGATTTGACATATAGACAATGAGCAAGCAGTGAACTATTATTGTGGAAGGGTGGAGGTTAGACCTGGTTCACGTTTGTGCTTTCTGTTCTGTCCTCCCCGTTCTTTTTAAGAATGCAAAAGCAGGTGAAAATAGAATGGGGGGACAGGTGGAAAAAGAGCCAAGGCTCTTTTGACCCATAAAAAGACAAGAAAAAGAACATGGTTGAGCTCTGTTTTATCCCGCATGGTCTTCTTAGGCAAGGCTTACATCTTCTTCAAAGGTTGTGTTCAGAGTCTCTGTCGCAGAGGTAGCACAAGATTACTAACCTGATGGACACCCCTGGCACCCAATGGACCCCATCGATTATGATGGTGTCTGCTTGGGCTTCACTGTGGTGTTTGTTGTTTTAACTGAAAAAAATAGCTGTTCTATCTGGAATTTTTGGTGGAATCTGCAATGTAGGTTCCAAAAAGAAATCTCTGGCCAATGTATGAACAAGGCCTTAGGTTACCACCTACACCATGTCTTAGGTCAGGGGTGTCAAACGGCGGCCCTCCAGCTGTTAGGAAACTACAACTCCCATCATGCCCACTGTTATAGCTTATACAAATGCATGATGGGAGTTTTAGTTTCCCAACAGCTGGAAGGCTGGATTCTGACACCCCTGTCTTAGGTAGTCCCAGCAAACCTTTTCCTTTTACGATAGAATGTGCTAAATCTTTAACCAGACCCAGGACAAACCTGAAACAGATCTGGCAAGATATATAAATATAAATATATATATTTGTATTTATATATCATGCCAGATCTGTTTCAGGTTTGTCCTGGGTATATATATTATATATATATAATATATATATATATATATATATATATATATATATATATATATATATATATATATATATATATATATATATATATATATATATATATATATTATATATGTTATATAATAGTAATATATATTACTTTTTGCAGCATCCATCCCCCACCCACCGATGTCACATACAATTCTTCTGAAGCATTCAAATGGGTTTTCCTAAAAGTCAATATACCTGCACTGTTCTGAACAATTGTTGGGGTTTTGTGTAGAGAATTAGCATTACAAATCCACACAAGATACACCTTGTGTGAACATGGCCTAAGGGTGGATAGTCAATGATTTTGCATCACCTTCATATAGATATATTTACAACTAACTCTATTCTCATACTGCAAGAAAAAAAAAGTATGTGGTAGACTATACCGCAGATGAACAAGAAACTTTAGAAATATAATTCAATATGATGAGTTCACACTACCTGAAATAAGCTGTACAGTGGGAAATACTACTTCCCAACTTACAAGTGTTATCATTGCCATCTAAAGAGACAACTATTGCTCCAGTGACATCCACAGGCTATATGGCGGTACTACGCTGTAAGTAATAATCACTAATGTGAAAGGCATCTAACTTCAAAGCCCTCAATAAACTCCCTTTAAAAAAAAAAGTTTAACATCTTTGTAATGTACGATAATTAAAAGCACTGCACTGTTTCTGAGATGTAACTATGTCCAGCACCAATGAGACAATTCTAGAAAGTGGGAAAATAATGTAGAAGAACATGACTAAGTCTGCATACTTTGTCGCTCCCAGGAGCATTGTTCTCAGGTATTCTGCACATGCTCAAAAAGAAGTTTTTTTCCACAGCTAAGATGTTCTCTGATTGTCCATAGATGTCTATGGGCTCCATTAACTTCAATGGAACACACAGAACTGAATGCGAAGCCGAGCAAAGGCAGTTAGCATACAGAACCAATTACATACGCCTTCATGAACACACTGAAATTTTTGTGAAAAAAATAATAAATTTAAGCATTTTAATGGTAAACCCCTTTAAAAAAAAACTACTTTCCAAAGTTAAAGATACACAAGATTTTAACAAACCCAGGCTTAAGCCTATGATCAGGTATTTCTGAAATCTTAGTACTAACTGCTGCACATGTAAATGGCTGGAATTAATGAATATAAAACGCAAAAAATCCAATCACCAAGCATGTAACCAGTGACTGGACAGGAAAACAAGAATATTAGAACATGCAGAGCTCAGATGGACAGGCTAAGAATTAGGTGTAACTCTAGGTTTAGATACTTTGCCATAGACATGAGATAAATGTCAGCTAAAACATAGGATTCTCACGTTTTCCAGTTGTCTGTCAAAATGGTTACCACCTTCTTTTATCCCCCCAATTAGAATTGTTGTGTTCCCTCTATGGATTTCCCCCCCATATCTACTGGAGGGTGAAATGGGGGGAAATCCATAGAGGGAACACAACAATCAAGATGGTTCTACACATGGTCAACTGGTTCAACTCTGGACGAGTATGGGGCCAAGGTAGTACCTGGAAGTCTCAATGCTCTTCCAATGTCAGACAATTCTAGTCATGTCTAGTCTAGTCATGTGATATGTTGGATCCCCTCCCCCCTCCGCAGGAAGACAATCAGCATATGTAGGTTTAAGTGATCTGCAAGGATGGATATATACCCAAATCAGTTAAGAGTGCATTCCACATCTATGAGTTGGCCCAGCAAATTAAACAAAAACATTCCCTAGACCATAACTCTGCCACCAACTTGTGTTCTTACAGCAATGATTGCACAAAGTTTGTTCTCTGATGCCCCAACTTCCAGCTGTTTGCGGAAACTGAAAATCTGACTAATCAGCAACCTTTCACCCAATCAGCAGAGGTCCAAATCCAATATGGACGTGAAAATTGAAGCCTTTTCTGCGAATGCAACATCAATAGCGGGGGAGCAGTAACCATCAATGAACTGTTGCTTTGGAAAAACCCTTGGGAACCCTGCTAGTTCATTTTGGCAGAGAGATTCTCCACTGTAGTGCTTTGAAGTGGTCATAATAATGGAAAACATCTAAATATATATATAGGTGGGTGTGTGTGCGTATATATATAAATATATATATATATATATATATATCTGTGTGTGTGTGTGCATATATATATATATATATATATATATATATATGTGTGTGTGTGTGCATATATATATATATATATATATGTGTGTGTGCATATATATATATATATGTGTGTGTGTGTGTGTATATAATTACATACACACCTAAAAAAAACTGCCTTGTTGGATTTTAGTAGTTATTCACAATTTAACTTACAAATAGCAGATTTGGGGTAGATTAGAAGTCTTGTGAATCCCCCAATTAGTGCTCAATTTCCCATGTGAAGACTCATGTCTGTGTATGGTCATGTACATTTGTAATGCTATCTATTAAAGAACTATTGGGCACCCAATTGTTTGCCAGCTGGAGACTGGTTCCTATCTGGTGTCTACGGGCAGCCTAAACTGCTAAAACAATGACAAAGTAAGCACAAGTGACAGGTAAGAGACAAGGTGAGAAGGTCACGAAATCTTCAAGTCTCTAGATAAATGGTGTTTAGCTTTCATTCTGCTTGCCATTGTGGAGTCTGCTTGTGTATATTTGGTTACAACAAAATGTATGGGCGTTGCGCCTCTTGGGCAATGTTCAGCTCACCATCATATTTCGCAAGCACTGCCTGAACATCCGCATATGCCTGCAATTCCAGCAAAGCCTCCAGCAGGTTTTCATGGATATTTACCATGCTGAGCAGAGGAAACTCTTTCATTAGCTGCAAGTAAATACGTCAATTAGTTAAAACAAATATATCATTACTTTCACATTCTCGTGCAATTATTCAGTTTTTCTGGTGCATTGAAACGAATGGAAGCTAATTAGAGTACATTGCAGTCTGATTAGTAATTGCTTAGCTTCAGTAAATTTATTTTATGCTTTGCTTGTTATTAATGGCTGGTTTTGATATATCATTTTTCAGTGTGACAATCAATCAGGTCTGTAATATGTTACACATCGAAATTGTTCCACGTCTGATGTTCCTTTTAAGCTGACAGTGGCAATATAGCATCACAGAGGCAGATGGAGGACTTCTGCAAATAAACTTAGTTATTGGGAGTTTCTGTAATCTTTTTCCACAGTCCAAACAGCCAGCTAGAATTTCTTTAATCACTTTAATTGTAGTTTCGTGTTTGGAAAAATGCATGCTGCATATGACTGTATCGGAGACAGAATTATGCATTTAGTCACAACCTTTATGCTGAATCAACCTTCAAAATTTCTTAACTGTTGTGTTACCCAGGATACAGTGGCCAATTACCCTGTAGGTGTAGGATCTGCTGAAATTAGACGTTGTTCACATTCGGTTTAGAGCTTACTATGGGGGATACACCACAAAAATTCCTGGGGTATAAGCCAAGCAATTCCCACAGGCTCCATTTCATTGGTGGAGGATAGAAGAGCATCCATTTGGCCTCTGCCATCTTAGTGTATGAATAGAATAGTATATTGAGACTACATTAATGCATATAAAAAAAATATAGGGAATCTACTGTATAAAATGAGATACATTGCAGCCTTCCGTTAGAAGTATAGGTCAGGAGCCTATTCTGACAAATTTAACATGATGTTAACACAATCTTAGCAAAGATTTATATCCTAGTTTTAACAATGTTACTGACTTGAAATAATTCACCACAACTATATACTGTAATGTAATGCCATATGCACCCTGTAACCTCCAGCGCTTAAAGGGGTTTTGCCACGATGTAATGTTGACGTGGGATCCTCCAAAATGGGTATTTAATCACTTTTCTAAATATATGTGATTACAAAAATTGCAGTCTCAGAGAGCTACAGGCTGCACTACCTGCCCTTAGTGACTTAAAAGCTTCAATTAGATACGACCTGACAAGAGCTGCTGGCCAGGCTTGCGCAGAGAAAGCTTCTTATCTGATGAGACTGAGCTGCAGAAGCTTTCAAGGCACCGGGTAGAAATATGTTATCTTTTGTATACAGAATCCACTAGTTGTAGTGTGATTATCTGAGTAGATCCCTGCTTTATCTGATGACTGAGAACATGAAGAAGATTTCAAGCTGCTGTGGAGAAAAGGTGTTGTCTTTTGTATACAGAATCCACAAGTTGTAGTTTGATTATTTGAGTGAACATTTCACACGATCCCTTATGCAGCTCTGTGCTCTGGCAGTCTCTCTCTCTCTCTCTCAGCTCCGGGGCTTGTTTACATTTGCTTCTTAGCAGATAAGGCACGTCCTGGCAAAACCCCTTTAAGCAGTCAAACCTATCCTGATTGCAAAACTTTATTTCACAGTTTTTTGTTTTTTTTAATGAACCGACATATAGATAAAAGTACAATCATTGGCTTATCAAGGAAAAAAAAGAATACATAAAAATTTGGATTAAAAGATGTGTTCCCATCTGAGACATTTACTATATATCAATGATATGCCATAAATTCAGAGTGGAGGTCACGTTTGCGTGCTATTATTGTCCATTCTGTTCTATGGGAATTCCAAGAACAGCTGAACACATGCCTGAGATGGAAACACCCCTTTATAGGGGTTCTCTCACTACAAAGATTAGCTTTCAACACGTACAGACAGGTAAAGACTTTTTAAAAATACATTAGTCTTTTGATTTTAAAGGGGTTGTGTGAGAAACCAAAAAAGGAGGAACATATAATACTAAAGATAAGCAGTAAATCTATGTCAAAATCCAGTGTGTGAAATACTTACAAACCCTGTTATATGACATAATATCACTATGTTGGATGTCTCTCCTCAAAGGGAGAGTGGACGAAGCTACAGTTGCTATTCGCACAGTATGAAAACTACATTTTCCACAAAAGCCGCTTCCTCCAGCTGAGCTATAGATTCTATATACTATATCCAAGCCAAATTATTTATATATATATATATATATTATATATATATATATATATATATATATATATATATATATATATATATATATATATTTTGTATCTATATATCCATCTATATATATTGTAAGTGTTCACTCGTGTTTGGCAGCCATCTTGGCCCGGCCTGGGGGACACTCTCGCTCTGGGATTGCCACTTTGGTAACGGAACAGCAGGTCGTCACAGGATTCTCTTGAAGTCTGGCCTCAGCCAGCTTTATTCTTCAACACAGCAAAACATATACAGCAAACAAAATGAATCCTAGGCCGTCCAGCCACTAACTAAACGTACAGAGAGTCCCTCTCTAGCAGTGCAATGGGTCTACTACCCAGCCCCACAAACATGTAATCACACTGTACAATATAGTCCTTGGGTCTGGCTTCTCTCAAGCCTAGGGGGAAAGCACCCATGATACTCTCCTAGGCAAGGCCTGCACACGTCCTCCACTGAGTGTGAGCCACACTCCCACCTGGTACACTGAAGACCAGACTATTTAACAGACCTCCAAGTTGGACAAGCAGCTGAGCAACTCTCTTAATTACCACCTGAGTAATTAACTCCTGGATACCCTTTCCAGACCGCTGGCCTTCCTCACTGATAGCCAGCAACTTGGTAACCCATACCTTGGAACTCAGCTGCTGCAGAATATCTAGTGGCGGAGAAATGCGATCTTCTAAGGTCGCATCGCCACAATATATCTATATCTATCTATCTATCTATACACACACACACACACATATAGCTATATCTATGATCCACAAGAACGTCCAGGTCTTTCTCGACAAGCGATTCTCCCAGTTTTTTCTTGTATGTATCTTATATGTGTGTATATACACACATATAAGATACATACAAGAAAAAACTGGGAGAATCGCTTGTCGAGAAAGACCTGGACGTTCTTGTGGATCATAGATTATAGAACAGCATGCAATGTCAATCAGCTGCCTCCAAGGCAAGCAAGATATTGGTGTGTATTAAAAGAAGCATGTGATTCTACCACTGTATAAAGCATTGGTGCAGCCTCACTTGCAATATGCTATTTAGTTCTATTTAGCTATTTAGAAAGGATGTAATGGAGCTAGAGAGAGTGCAAATACGAGCAACCAAACTTATAAGGGGAATGGAGCATCATAGTTATGAGAAGAGGTTAAAATTTTTTTACTTATTTAGTCTTGAGAAAAGACGGCTCCGGGGAGACATGATTAATTTATATAAGCATATACAGGTGCTTCTCAATAAATTAGAATATCAGCCAAAAGTTTATTTTTTTTCTCAGTAATTCAATTCATTACAAAGTCATTACAAACAAAGTGAACTTTTTCAAGTGTTTATTTATGTTAATCTTGATGATTATGGCTTACAGACAAGGAAAACCCAAAAGTCATTATCTCGGAAAATTTGAAAAATTAACCTAACACACCTGCAAAGGCTTCCTAAGCGTTTTAAAAGGTCCCTTAGGGTATGTTCACATGGCTGGTTGGATTCGTTTTTAGATCCGTCTTTCGTACCCTAAACGGACCCAAAAACGCATCTGCAGTGTGTCTTACATTGCTTTCAATGTAAAACATGAATCAGCATTCAGACAAGTGATTGCCGATGCGTGTTTATGTGCGTCTTTGTGATGCGTCTTTCAGATTCGTTTGACGCCTCAGGCACCCTATTTAAAACTATAGGGTGCGGTTCTGCTGCAGCCCTTTTGAGCGCTTTTTTTCAGATCCAACTTGCCGAGTGAACATACCCTTAGTCTGGTTCAGTAGGCGACACAATCATCGGGAAGACTGCTGACTTGACAGATGTCCAGAAGGCAATCCTTGACATACTCCCCAAGGAGGGTAAGTCACAAAATGTCATTGCTAAAGAAGCTGGCTGTTCACAGAGTGCTGTAACAAAGAATATTAATGAATAGTTGAGTGGAAGGAAAAAGTGGGGTAGAAAAAGGTGCACAAGCAACCAGGATAACCTCAGCCTTGATAGGATTGTTAAGAAGAAGCCATTCTAAAATTTGGGGGAGATTCAGAAGGAGTGGACTACTGCTGCAGTCAGTGTTTCAAGAGCCACCACACACAGACGTGTCCAGGACATGGGCTGCAAGTGTCGCATTCCATGTGTCAAGCCACTAATGACCAATAGACAAAGCCAGGAGTGTCTTACCTGGGCCAAGGAGAAAAAGAACTGGACTGTTGCTCAGTGGCCCAAGGTGTTGTACTCAGATGAAAGTACATTTTGCATTTCATTTGGAAATCAAGGTCCCAAAGTCTGGAGGAAGAGTGGAGAGACACAAAATCCAAGCTGCTTGAGGTCTAGTGTGAAGTTTCCACACTCAGTGATGGTTTGGGGAGCCATGTCATCTGCTGGTGTTGGTCCACTGTATTTTATTAAGACCAAAGTCATTGCAGCTGTTTATCAGGAAATTTTAGAGCACTTCATGCTTTCCTCTGCTGACAAGCTTTTTGAGAGATGGAATTTTCATTTTCCAGCAGGATTTGTCACCTGTCCACACTGCCAAAAGTACCAATACCTGGTTTAATAACCACAGTATCACTGTGCTTGATTGGCAGGAAAACTCGCAAGAATTTATACCCCACAACAATACCCCATAGATAATCTATGGGGTATTTTCAAGAGGAAGATGAGAAACACCAGACAAGCTGAGGACTGCTATCAAAGCAACCTGGGCTTCCACGCCATGCCGCATTAATGCAACCATTCATGCAAAAGGAGCCCCGACCAAGTATTGAGTGCATTTACTGTAAATACTTTTCATTTGGCTAACGTTTCTGTATTCCAAAAACTTTTTACAGTTGGTCTTATATAATATTCTAATTTTCTGAGATAATGACTTTTGGGTTTTCCTTGTCTGTAAACCATAATAATCAAGATTAACATAAATGAACACTTGAAAAAGTTCACTCTCTTTTTATAAGGAGTTTCGCTTGTTGAATTGAGGTACATAAAAAAATATTGGCTGATATTCTAATTTATTGAGAAGCAGGAACAGTTGTGAGTTTCAAGAAATGCTTAGATATCTACCTAAAACAAAAAAAAAATATTAATACGTATGTCGTCGTATAAAATTCTAGATCCAGCCTGATGGCAACTCTGGTATCAGAAATTAAATATTCCCTAGAGCAGATTGGTTCTTGCCTTATGGTTTTCAAAGCACTCACCAGTAGGGAAGCTAGGCTTAAACTCCTTATCTCCCTCCTTTCACCCACATTTTCCCCACCCTCGGCTGAACTTGATAGACATATGTCTTCTATCTATCTATCTATCTATCTATCTATATATATATATATATACACACATATATACTGACTATAGCACACATGCTCAGTGATATCAGTCAGTCTGACCAGGAAGTAACTCTGACTTTGTCCTACTGCTGTACTCTGCACTCCAGGACAGGTTTCTGCACAGGAGGGAGCCCCACGTCCATTTTCTTCTTCTATAATCATTATCCCTTAGACAAAACGAGCATACTTTTCTAATTAAAGGCATATTTTCATTGTGACATGTAGTTTATATATCTATGTTTCTTAGTTTCCTGGGAAACCCCTTAATCGGGAGATGAGAGATTCTATCTGATCTGAGTGCACACAGATTTCTGATTAGAGCAGAGAGCAAGAAGTGATGTCACCATGGTCAGAAAGCTCACTCTAAAGAGATTAATCATCTCTAACAAGATTAGCTTTTGTTTACAAATTAGCAATTGTTTTCTCTCCTCACAGTACTGTGTAGGGTTTGTCTTCTGAAGATTAACTCTCCTGCACTTTGTCATATCTTAGCTAGTTATAGAGAAGCTAAATATGCTAATCACAGCTATAGGACCACCCACTGCCTGTCAAAGTGATTGTGACTGTGAAACTGCATGGTGAAAAAACCCTTTAGGCTGAGGATATCTAGTACACTAGAGTAGTATACCATAATGATGGAAAAGGTATATGGTATATATACCTCATTTATTTTACACATATCAGTATAAGGTAACAAAGGTAAAAATGTAGTGGTTTATATGTTGAAGAAATACACAGTCAAGTTACATTATCAGGACCACTTCCTACTTACGATGTTGGTACAGTGTAGCTCATGAAAAAAGTTGTGTCGTGAGCTGGCTTGTTGGGTATATAACATGTTCAATAGGTTGTCTGCAACGATATCCTTTTTTGCTGTCATGAATATAGGAGCAATTTTTCACAGATGCAAAAGATGCTTATCGGATTTTGGCCAAGGGAGGTGGTATTTCGGTTTGTGAACTGTTTGTGCGCTGCTGTGTCCGTGAGTGGACAAATGGTCCCGCTGCAAATATAGCACCATGGAAACTATGGAGCACCACGTCATTGATGTGAGAAGTAAATATCGGCTACGAAGGTGCATGAGTGCAGAGCAACATACTACAGTGGAGCTGCTCACTGTCAAAATGAACTGTTGGGCTACCAGAAATGTCAAAAACAACAGCTTCGTGCCCCAGACACATGGTCACTAAACCTCTGCTAACCACATTGCATTGGCTGAAAAAGCTTGAATTTTTATAGTAGTATTATAATTGTACCTCTACTGGTTGGCAAAGGGTTGCCTTCTCTGATTCACGTTTTCTGCCTCACTGAACGGATGGTTGTTAGCATGTCAGGCAAGAAACGTTAGAGAACAAACACATTGCAACCAATGCTGGAAGAGCACAAGCTGATGGTGGCAGTGTTATGCTCTAGATGATGTTTTTGTGACTTTTATTCTCTGAGCCATTCAACCATGGGGAAGTCACTCTTAACTGATCTGGGTATCAATCCATTCTTGCAGACTACGAATACCCAAACATGCGGATTGTCTTCTAGAAAGACAATGCCATATGTCACACAGCTAAAAATGTCCAACATTGGTTGGAAAAGCATGACCAAGACTTCCAAGTACTACTTTGGGCCCCTTATTTCCCATACTTAAAGGGAACCTGTCACATAGGTTATGCCCCCCCTTGCTGAGGGCAGCACAAGCTAGTGTCAGACCTGCTGTTTCCAGCACTGTGCCCCTTATTCTGTAAGATGCAGCAGTTTTAAAGCATTTACCCCTTAAATCTTATTCATGAGCAGGTGTTAGCTCCACCCACCAAAGGTTAGCTCCGCCCACTGACAGCTATTCACATGTTTCTACCTATTCAAAGTAATAGGTTTGTCGGTTGAGGTGGGCGGGGCTAGCCTCTGATTGGCCGGGTTTGAAAAAAACTGACACTCTGAAGGACTCTTCGAATGACTCTTCTGGCTGAAAACTGCAGATTTGGGCATTAAATACACGAAAACTACAGCATCTTACAGAATAAGGGACACAGCGCTGGAAACAGCAGGTCTGACACTACCTTGTTCTGTCCTCAGCAAAGGGGGCAAAAACTATGTGACAGGTTCTCTTTAAATGCAATTGTCTGTGGGACCACCCTGATTGTCCTGTTCGCTCAATGGTTCCTTCCCCATGCACCCTCCAGCAGGTGTGGTATGCACTGCAGTCAGCATGGCTCCAGATACCTGTGACAATCTACCAGGATCTTATTAAAGGGAAACTGTCACATAGGTTAGGCCCCCCTTGCTGAGGACAGCACAAGCCAATGACAGACATGCTGTTTCCAGCGCTCTTGTCTTAAATCTGGCAGTTTGTGGCCAGAAGAGAGTCCAGCTTATTCATGACCAAGGTATTAGACCCACCCACGGCTAACCCCTCCCTCCTGACACTTACTCACATGTTTCTACCTATTCAAAGTTACAGGTTAATCAGTTATGAGGTGGGCGGGTCATGAATTAAATGGACTCTTCATGAATATGATGGACTCTTGTTTGGCTGAAAACTGCCTGATTTGAGCATTAAATACTCTAAAACTCCTGCATCTTACAGAATAAGGGGCACAGTGCTGGACACAGCAGGTCTGACACTAATTTGCTGCCATCAGCAAGGGAGGCATAACCTATGTGACAGGTTCTCTTTAAGTCACTCTCAGCCCATTTACCTGCTGTCCATGCTACACAAGTTGGTTATTCTGGATGGTCATAGCAATGTGACTTAAAGGGGTTTTCACACCATGCTTTTTTACAGAGTCACAGGCAGCTTCAGCTTCACAGGTCAGGCTGTGGGTGATTCTATAGCAGTAATTAGCATATCAGCTCTGCTATTCCTAGTTGATCATGTTATAGTGAAATGTAATAATTCTAATCTTGTTCTCCTCTGCTCTATCCGACCATGGTGACATCCCTGCTCGCTGTCTAATCAGGAAGGGAAATATGGACGGTAACTTAGAGATACTTGTGTGCACACAGAGAAGATAAACTCTCCTCTCCTGACCAGTGCAATATCAAAAGATCAATGTATTTCAAAAAAAGTCTTTAATTACCTTTCCCTACATGTTGAAAGCGAACCATTGTAGTGAGAAAATCTTTTTAACTGCATGCTGTATGCAAATGAGAACAGCATAGTGTGACATACACAGTAAATGTTAAGATCCAAAATGACATGTACAAAACAGAACAATCATACCTATGAGACCCTACTGTAAGCTTTGTCCAATAGAAACTGTGTCCCAGACATGTGAAATAGATTCAAAATCATCTACCTCATTGTGTAAGAGTAATGTCAGATATTTCTAACTACTTTACTTCAGCCATACAAATCCATATAGGATAGCAGCTTACTGCATTATTCTATGAGTTGTTACAATTACAGTGATACCGAATATATTTAGTTTTTTTGTGTTTTATTCATTTAGTAATTTTCTGTGAAAATTGGTTTATTCTCTCGTGGTGTAAATTTTTTAATAACTTTAGTAAAACCATTTTTAACTATTCTTTGTTCCACCAGGACTTTTACACTCAAATATTTTAAGCATTCCAATGCATTATTGCCATTCAGATTGACAGGCACCCATTAGGCCATGCCTAAGGCACAGCCATTTAATAATGACAGTCCTATGGGTTTTTGTCAGACACCTGGGCTGCTATATATAATCATCGAGCCCACAATTACATTGCGGCTGACAGTCATCAGATATCTAAGGCAGCCAATCTCTTTAAGTACATCCCTTAGCTAATGTGGGAGCTACTGACTGCAGGACCTAAGGGCTTAAAAAGCAAGGTTCAAAGTCAAGTTTTATCTTAGCCATTGCCATGGCAGGGCTGCTGTCAATCACAGCTGTCTTCCCAGGGGTGACAGGTACGATGCAGGCATAGAAGCCATGCCAGCATCAATGCTGATTACTAAGAGCTACCCTATATAACCAAGACCAGCACCACTGGGACCATAGAGGACCTAAAGGCTAAGTAAGCAACTTCTGCTTTAAAATCATGACTCGTCTCTGAATGGCACCTTGTTTCTAACATAAAGGCTAAGGTCATGTGGTATAATTGCGGGGCGTAAGTACGCCCCGCAATTACGCCGGGACTTTGGGAGCTCGCGAGGGACTCCGGGGGAGTCGGCAGCCCGCCGGCCCCATAGACATTCATTACTAGCGGCGCGTATTAGCCGCTAGTAATTGACATGTCACTTATCTCCCCGCGTCTTATATTGTAGGAGCGGGGAGAGGAGGCGTAATCCATAGTTTTCTATGAGAACTGTGGATTACCGTAATGACTAAGGCGCATTTCACTCGAATTTGAGCGCAGTACCCCAATTTAACCCGTGTGAACATAACCTAATATTTGTATGTGCGAAGACATTTCATACTTCTGAGAATATCTGTACAGCTACAAAAACTGTACATGTAACATTTTCAAAGCAATTTACTACAAGGTATTCAATCAGACAAAAAAGTTATACTTACATCTCTCATCATTTTCACAGCTTCTCGGATTTTTCCTAATCTTCTTGCACACATGGCCAGCCTTCTCTTTGTGTACACAAACACGTTCATATCCCTTTCTATGTACAAAAAGACATATTTGCAGAAAATACCAAGCGTTATTCCAAGACACATCGGCATCACAAAGAAATGCAAAAGGACATATTTTATGCACTCTCCTGCCTGTGAGGCCTGTACAAAAGATTATAAAGAGTTGCATAAACATCAACCAACTATAGAAATAATCATAATTGCTTCCACAGCTCAGAGAAGAGTACACCAAGTGCACAATTATTAGGCAAGTGACTATTTTGACCATATCAATATTCTACGCTTATATTCCAACTTATAGCTGTAAAAACTTTAATGCAAACTGGGCGTAATGCTGCATCTCCTAGGTGACACGCCTATGGCTAAGGCTCTAGGCTTCTTGCCTAGGAGATACAGGAAATAATGACCACACAAGCATCCAGTGATAGCTGCTCGGTGGGGCAACAGGGAAAGGTGAGTATCATTTTTTTTAATCAGTCCGAAGGTCCTATAAACCTAACTACAAGTTGGTTGTATACTTACCTATCCACCTAAAGGGGGCATATACACCTACCTACAGGGGGGCATATACCTATTTATTTCCACATACAGTGGGGAATTTGAGCATTTGTTACACTGGCAATTTTGCGAATTTTCCCACCTACAAAGAATGGAGAAGCCTGTAACTTTTATCGTAGGTACACTTCATCTGTGAGGGACAGACTGTAGAAAAAAATCCAGAACATTTTCAAATAATTAATTTGCATGAAATAAGTATTTGATACAACAGAAAAACAGAACTTAATATTTGTTACAGAAACCGTGCAATTACAGAGGTCAGATGTTTCCTTTAGTTCTTGACCAAGTTTGCACACACTGCAGCAGGGATTTTGGTCCGCTCCTCCATACTCTAGATTTTTCAGGTTTTGGGGCCGTCACTGGGCTACATTGAGTTTCAGCTCCCTCCAAAGATTTTCTATTGGGTTCAGGTCTGGAGACTGGCCATGCCACTCCACAATCTTGAAATGCTTCTTACGGAGCAACTCCTTAGTTGCCTAGCTGTGTGTTTCGGGTCGTTTTCATACTGGAAGACCCAGCCACGACCCATGTTCAATGCTCTTACTGATGGAAGGAGGTTGTTGGCCAAAATCCCGTGAGACATGGCCCAATCCATTCTCCCTTCAATATGGTGCAGTTGCCCTGTCCCCTGTGCAGAAAAGCACCCCCAAAGTATAATGTTTTCACCCTCATGCTTCATGGTTGGGAAGGTTCTTGGGGTTGTTCTTATCCTTCTTCTTCCTCCAAACATGGCGAATGGAGTTGAAACCAAAAAGTTCTATTTTGTTCTCATCTGACCACATGACCTTCTCCCATGCCTCCTCTGGCTCATACAGATGGTCACAGCGAACTTCAAATGGGACCTGGACGTGTGCTGGTGTGAGCAGGGGGACCTTGTGTGCCATGCAGGATTTTAATCCATGACGGCATAGTGTGTTACGAATGGTAGTGTTTAAGGGAAGCTGTCACATAGGTTGTGCCCCCTGTGCTGAGGGCAGCACAAGCTAGTGTCAGACCTGCTGTTTCCAGCGCAGTGTCCCTTATTCTGTAAGATGCTGTAGTTTTAGAGCATTTACCCCTCAAATCTTATTCATGAGTAGGTGTTAGCTCCACCCACCAAAGGATAGCTCCGCCCACTGACAGTTATTCACATGTTTCTACCTATTCAAAGTGATAGGTTTGTCAGTTGAGGTGGGCGGGGCTAGCCCCAGGTGGGCGGGGTTTGAAAAAAAACTGACACTCTGAAGGACTCTTCGAAAGACTCTTCTGGCTGAAAACTGCAGATTTGAGCATTAAATACACAAAAACTCCAGCATCTTACAGAATAAGGGGCACAGTGCTGGAAACAGCATGCCTGACACTACCTTGTTCTGTCTTCAGCCAGGGGGGCATAATCTATGTGACAGGTTCTCTTTAAGACTGTGGTCTCAGCTCTATTCAGGTCATTGACCAGGTATAAAAATTGAGGAGTCTAAGATGTTTGTGTGGTAAATTCTGCAGGGACGAGTTGTGGCCATGAGAAGTCATCATGGCGGTCTGATGAAGAAGAAGAGGGAAAGAGAAAAACTTCTATCAGAGAAAACATCTCCTGTGAGTCCCAGGATATCGGTGTTTAATTTGCTTCTGTGTTGGATCAGTGCTGTCTTCACTGTTTTGTGATGGCAACCTAAGCTGGTATCGGAGAACCTTGTTTTCTCTAATTGGGGGTATTGATCACTGAGATGAAATTAACTCTTGATGGACCAGATGGATGGGCCGTGGCTGCATCTTCACTTAGACTCAAGATGGAAGTGGGGTATTGCTATGGGCTGGTGTTATTAAAGATGAGCTAGTTGGACGTTTTCGGGATGAAGATGGACTCCAAATTAACTCCCAAACCTACGGTCAGTTTGGGCTGCATCAGCTCCTCAGGTCGTTATAGCTACAGACCTGTTTGATCTCTCCTGATAGGCTGCCAGCACTGGTTGCTATAGCTACAGACATGGCTTCTACTGCAGCCTTGTGGAAGCCAGTAAACACTCCCCTGAATTAAAATTGAATCCAAGATAACAGGATTGAAGTAGTTGTCCTGTAGTGAGACAACCCCTTTAATCATCTAAAGATTAAGAAACTGACAGACTCCATGAATAGAAGCCTGATGAATGTCATTGAAAAGAAAGGGTGGCTATATTGGTCACTGACTTTTTTTGGAATTGTCAAAAATGTATATTTGTAAATATAGCTGTTTTGGATGCTGAAAATTTCAGCGCTGAATTTTTAGATGAAGATTTGATGAGGATTTCGGAGGCAGTTTTTAAGCGTGGATTTTTGGAGGCTTAAAAACTGCCTCTGAAATCCTTATCAAATCCTTGTCAGAAAAAGCAATCCGCATTGGGCTAATTGAGACAATATCCTATGAAATAGATTTTAGACTCTCTATTGTTTTCTTAGGGCATTTTAAGCAATGATTCTACCTCAATTGACATTTCTGTTCTTTTTCAGCGCTAAAAACAAAGCACCGCTTAAAAAAATAAGTGTTGGGTGAACAACGATACTGATTTTCCATAGGAAACAATGTAAGGCTGATTGCAGTCGGATTTGACACTGATCCACTCTGAATCGTGACACTGTCAGCATCGAATCAGCCCTGTGAACGTACACTTACAGATGAAAATGGACAAGTTTGGGTTGTATTTAGTTGCATAATAATTCTGCAGCCTAATTGCCCAATAATTATGCACAAAACCTCACTTTTATCTTAAAGGGGTTGTCTCACAACATTGATTCGTCCTGTTTTCTTGGTTTCATTTTGAATTCAAGGATGTGTTACTGGCTTCCACTAGGCTGCAGTAGAAGCCAGGTCTGTAGTTAACCCCTTACCGACATTTGCCGTACTCATACATCAATGTCGGGTAGGGGTTCCCGCAAATTGCCGTATGAGTACGTCAAGGTGATCTTGCTCGCTCACAAGCGGAGCGCGCAAGATCGCGGCATGGAACCGGCGGTATATTACCGCTGGCATCATGCCGCATCCCCCACGGCCGGAGTGAGCTCCGACCACGGGGGATTAACCCCTCGATGTCGCGACATCGTGGTCGTGACATCGCAGCTGCGGGCGGCAGGAGTGAGCACCTGTTGCCCGTGATCCCGGCGCAGTAATGGCGCTTCAGCGCCGCTACTGATCTCCTACCAGACAGCCCGGACGCTGAATGACAGCATCCGGGTTGTCTGGTGACGTCACGATGCCCACAATGCATTGTGGGCAGCGTGACTGACAGTTGCTATGGAGAGCAGCATACAGCTGTAAGCTGTATGCTGATCTCCTATTGCATGAACGAACTGACGATCGTTCATGCAATTCCCCCTGGGGAAAAGTGTAAAAAGTGTGAAAAGTAAAAAAAAAAGTGTAAAAAAGTAAAACACAAACAAAAAAAATAAAATAAAAACCTTTAAATCCCCCTTTTTTTTCCCCCTTTACAAACGGAAATTCGCCCCCAAAAAAAGATCAAAAAAAAATTTAAAGTCCCCATTTTTGGTATTCCCCGGCGTGCGTAAGGGACCCCCCCTAAAAAACTTCATTTTAATTAAACCGAAACGGTGAACGCCGAAAAAAAAAACCCCAAAAAAACAGTCAAAAAATTGCGATTATTTGTGTTCATCCTGCAGCACATAAAATGAGTAAAAAGTCTTCAAAAAACTCATATCAAACATCAAGTTGATGCTCAATTAAAAACGTCAGTTCAGCCCGCAAAAAAAAAGTCCTTACACCAGCTCTGTATACGGAAAAATTAAAAAGTTCTGGACTATAGAAGAGAGAGATGCATAATTATTGTTTTACACAATAAAACACTTTTTTTCTAAAAAATTGTGCTTTCAAATAAAAAAAACTACATAAACTTGTGCATCACTCAGTAATCGACTCAACCACAGAGTAAAAACTAACTTGTCACGGATACTGCACGGTGAACGCTATTAAAAATAAAATAGGATTGCAGTATTTTCTTCACCTGCCTTCCAAAAAACGGATTTTTAAAGCAGATCATTAAGTCTTGTCCCCCCAAAAATGTTACCAATAAAAACATAATCTCATCCGCAAAACAAAAAGCTTACTATACAGGCTCCATAACAGAAAAATAAAAAAGTTATGGCTCTCAGACCGCGACGATGCAAAAACGTGTTTTTCTTTTCAAATAAAAGTGTTTTTATTGTGTAAAGGCAGTAAAACATTTAAAAAATATTTATACCGCACAGTGACTGCTGTAAAAAATAAAAAAAAAAACACTACCAGGTTGCTGTATTTTGTACAAAATGCCTCAACAAAAACCTTAATAAAAAGTGATTGAAAGCTCACATGGCCCCCCATATTGGTACAATAAAAACATCAACTCATCTCGTAAAAAAAAGCCCACAAGCAGCGTCCATATGCCAAAAAATTAAGAAAGCTATGGCTGTCAGAATAGGACAACATAAAAACGCAACTTTTTTAAAACTCTCTTCTATTGTATAAAAGTAATAAACATAAAATAAACTAATAAAATTTATATCATTGTAATTGTACCAGACCTCATAGTAAAGTTATCCTGTCATTTATCCCGTATGGGAAGACTGATAAAAAATTGTAGCCAAAAACAATGGCGGAACTGCGTTTCCCCCCTCCATTTCATGGCCAATGCTAAAAAAAAAAACTACAGAACACCTGTGACGCCCAAAATGTCCAAATACACCCTTAGGTGTGATTCACTGAGGGGTGTTGAATCCAAACATGGTGCAACTTCTGGAAGGTCTTACAATGTTCTAGTTACTTTGGGCGGCTTTGCAGATGCGGACATTGGGCCCCACAATATCTGTGCGCAAAAAGCCAAATAGCGCTCCTCCCTTGTACCCCCTGCCATGCACCCAAACAGCAATTTTACACCCCATGTAGGGGTATTGCCGAACTTGGAAGAATTGCGTAACACAATTTTGGGCCTTTTTTTTCAAAGATTCCTTGTAAAATATGAAACATTTTCAGCTAAAAATTGCAGATTATTGGAAAAAATATTTATTTTTTTATTTTCAGAGCCGAAGCTAAATAAATGTTGTGAAAACGCCTGGGGGGTCGATATACTCACTGCACCTCTGGATATATTACTTAAGGGTGTAGTTTCCTATATGGGGTCTTTTTAGGGGTATTTATTATGTTTTGGGAACCTTCGGAGGTGTCCGCAAACCTCCTAAATAAATCGGATAATGAAAAATGTGACCCAGAGTCCGGTAGGTGCTCCTCCTATTCTGGGGCTTTGTGGTGAGCCAAATAATGCCACTAGGGCCACATTTGGGATATCTTGAAAACGCAGAAACTGGGGAATAAATATTAATTTGCTTTTCCCTGATCACATTTACAGTATTCTTTGTCAATAATGTATAAAAACTTGAATATCTGCAAAAAAAAAGTGAAAATTTTTGAAATTTCACTTCCACTTGCTTTAATTCCTGTGAAACTCCTTATGTGTTAATAAGCTTCCATAAGGCGTTTTTGAATACTTAAGGGTGTGGTTTCTTGATGAGGTCATTTAATGGGGGTATCTAACATACAGGTCAATAAAGTCACGTTTGACTGGACTGTCCCTAAAAATGAAATATAGCAAATTTATCTTGAAAATTTGAAAAATTACTACATAAATTTATAAGCCCCTAATGACATAAAAAAAAAAAAGACATTTAAAAAAATTATGGCCAAACTAAAGCTGTCATATGGTAGATGCTAGTTATAAGCTATTTTGAGTGGAATAACTATCTGTTTACATGCAGAAATATTTTGAAGTTGAAATCGGTAAATTTTCAACATTTTTCACGATACTTTGATATTTTTCTACAAATAAACAAGCATTTTTTGACCAAATTTTTCTTACTATCTTAAAAGACAATGTGTCAACGCAAAACATCTCTGAATCACAGGATAGGTTAAAGTGTCAAAAAGTTATTCTCACATAAAAGTACACATGGACAGATTTAAAAATGGGGCACTGTAGAGAGGCCCAAAACTGCTCTGGCGCTAAGGGGTTAAAGCGACCAGTGCCTGGCAAGCCATCAGGAGAGACTAATAGGTCCTGTTAGCTATACGCACCCTGAGGAGCTTACTGCAGTCCATACAAGAGGGGATATCTCAAAATAGTGTTGGAACTGTAATGGAATAAATTGCAAAGTGACATGTATTTGCAAGATCTTTAACATAAAAAACAATCCTTATAGTGAGACAACCCCTTTAAATATTCAGTTTTGAGGTTTATTAGCATTTTGGATTGACCGATAGCACTGTAATTGTTCAATAATAAGATTAATCCACAAAAATCAAAGTTGCCTAATAAGTGTGCACACAGTGTAGTAAGTATGTTCATACCACTTGTTTTTCTGTCGCGTAAAATCTGTTGGGGTTCCACTGCAGATGTTCAAGACAACAACTTTCCTGGTGTGGATTTTGCTGCAGTTTACTGAATGTAGTTAATCCACATCCTGGCTACCTAACATGGAATCCAGGTGAGAACTGACATTTATTTTCCATGGCGCAGCTTTCAGATTCACAAGTGGAAAAAGCTATGCAGTAATTCACATTACGGAGGACAGTGTGTTCTCCCTCCAATGTATAAAGTGACTCATATTCCTAGAAAAAGGTACAGAGACTTCGGTGTTGAATCCACACCAAAACCTGTATTACATTTCATGTAAGTGACGTTACACAATGTTATCGGTGGGGAACTGGCAGGGAGCATCGGAGTGGAAGCGGCTCTGGAAAAGCTGAGTCCTGTTTTTGAAACTAGGGTCTGTAAAAGAAGTTGATTTCTGTTTTCAAAACCTAATGGAAAAGCCTTTTAAAAGGATTTCTAACTGTAAACAATCACTATATACAGTGGGAAGATGTTAACTAACCTGTTTCCCTGAAAAGAAGACAGTGTTTTATATTAATTTTTGCTCCTAAAGACAAGCTAAGACTTATTTTTAGGGGATGTCTTATTTTTCTATGAACAATAATTCACATTTATTGTTGAAAAAAAATATCAACCTGTATTAATATACAATAGCGATTTCATCACAAACATCAGCATAAGCAGCCAAACTCTGAATTGCATAAAAAAATGCCCTATGTCTTATTTTCGGAGAAACAGGGTAGATGACGACTGCTTGTCGACTATATACAAAAATGGGCAGTGGCTTTTAAATTCTGCACAGCCATTTTAAAACCACCATGTAGAAGGTGCAGCTGCAGGGGTGGAAACTGGCTTTCAGCAGGAGCCAGGTTCTTCAGCGATAAGGCAGGGACGGTTTATTACCATCCCTGTTTTCTCAATCGTTGTATATTAGGGAGGCCCTTAGCACAAAGTGAAAAAATGAAAGTACTTAAAGGGGTTGTCTCACTACGTTGATTCATCTGACCTCAGTCCTGTTTTCTTGGTTTCATTCTGAATTCATGGGCATGTTAACTGGTTTCTACTAAGCTGCAGTAGAAGCCAGGTCTGTAGCTATAGCAACCAGTGCAGGCAGCCTATCATGAGAGATTGAACAGGTCTGTAGCTATAGCGACGTGAAGAGCTGATGCAGCCTACACAAAGGGATACCGAAAAGGTAGGATACTGTTAATGGAATATATTGCAAATGACTTGTTTTTGAACATAAAAACAATCCTTGTATGAACAACCCCCTTTTAAATTTAAATGTCTCACCCTCAAATGTTCCACTTATTAAAAGGACAAATTTA
>JAODAL010046939.1:0-30421 GCA_025379985.1 Phyllomedusa bahiana
CCATA
Organism: Phyllomedusa bahiana; assembly: GCA_025379985.1. Taxonomy (NCBI): domain Eukaryota; kingdom Metazoa; phylum Chordata; class Amphibia; order Anura; family Hylidae; genus Phyllomedusa; species Phyllomedusa bahiana. The sequence goes on from JAODAL010046939.1 coordinate 6, forward strand.
ATAGTGGTAGAAAAACCAGTGTACACAGCTTGATTACATATACCACCGCCATACAGGGGCCAAAAAGTGGTAGATAAGTTGTTTTTAGACTCTGCAACTATAATGATTACCCTGCTGTTACTTTAGTAAAAATCACCGGGGACGTCTTTCTATCAGGGCGTTCACTTTCCCTTTTCTTCCATCCGGTTCACACCTTCATGCGAATTCTCCCGGCCCAATACCGTCCCCCGAGGTTTTTGGATACAAAAACTTAGAATCCCACATTTCCAGCAACTCCTTAATTTTAGTATAGCATCCCCCATTAGGTATATAGGGGGGACTGAAGCAGTATATGGGGCCACAGGCGGAAATGGGGCCACAGGCAGGTATAGGGGGCCACAGGCGGTTTTGGGGGCCCAGGGATAAGGGGGCATGAGGGAGAAAATGGGGGACTGGGGCAATATATAGGGGCACTGAGGCAGTATATAAGACACTGAGGGAGGTTAAGGGGCACTGAGGCAGTAAAATAGGGGCCCAGGCAGGTATGGGGGGACGGGAGGGATATGGGGCCCACATATATAGGGGAATTGAGGCAGTATATGGGCCACAGGCAGTAAGGGGGCACTGAGGCGTATATTGGGGCCACATGGAGGTATATGGGGCCAAAGGCAGTATAAGGGGGCACAGGCAGTATATGGGCCACAGGGAGGGTTTTAAAAGGGTATTTAGGCAGTTATGGGGGCCTGAGGCATATGGGGGGCCCCAACAGGTTATAAAGGGGGATGAGGGAGTATATGGGGGCATGAGGCAGCATAAGGGGGCCACGGGGAGGGATAAAGGGGACAGCAGCATATGGGGGCCACAGGCAGGCATTATAGGGGCACAGGCAGTATAAGGGGGGCCACGGACCGGGATATGGGGGGGGCCCCAGCAGAAAAAAGGGGGGGCACAGGCAGGATATGGGGGGCCCCAGGCAGGGGATTATAGGGGGGACAGGGGGGATATGGGGGACAGCAGGCATTATAGGGGGACAGGCAGATATAGGGGGACAGGCAGGGAAACCGTTATAAAAAATAACAACATTAATACTCACCTTAACCCCCCGGAGCGCATGTCCCTTCACCCCCCTCCTCCGGGAGCTCTCGGGCCAAAGGCTATGACCCTTGTGGGGGGCCCGAGGGACAGGCAGCGTCACGTGACTTATTCACGCGACCTGGGCTGAGGTTCACGGGGGGGCGGGGTCCCACGCTGTGAGGACCCGGCACCCCGCGGTGTAGGGCCTCGGTCCCCACAGTCTGGGGGGCAGGGGCGCTCGCTCTCGCCCCGCAGAAGCCCTCCTGTGTGGGTCCAGCGGGGCACATTTGCGCGGGGAGGGCGGGGCCCAGGCCCAGCGCAGAGGCCCGCGCCGAACGGGCAAGGGGGTTTTATTTCGGGGCCCACCCCGAAAAAAAAACAATTTCGAGGCCCCCGTTTTTAGTAGCACTTTTTTTGGGTCTTATTTCTTTGTGTACCCCTTTCCAAAATTTTTCCCGCTGTTTTCTTTCCCTTTGGTCATTTACATTAGCCTTATTATAAAAATAAATAAAACTTCTTTGCTGCAATTCATGATAATGAACTGTAATGACTGCACCAAATGAATATGCCCTATTTACCATTTAATGTCTGTGATCTGTAAATTAAACTTTACTGCATGAACAAGTGATGCTCAGTGCTGCGCCTGCTCACAAATGTGTCTGTTAAATCTGTAGCATTGGTAAAGCTGTCAGCCTGCCGGAAAAAATTGTGCGGATGCTGTTTTTAACCCACAGTGGATTGCCTAGACTGCATTGAACCAAACCTTCGTCTGCGATGTTTCCGTTTCTATTCTCTGACATTACACAGAGATTTTGAAAATGATCAGGAATTTGAACTAAATATTAGGGGCTGCCCAAGTCTCAAAAAAATAAAAATAGCAGTCAATGTTATATAAAAAAAAAAGATCTGTACTCCTCTTTTTAATCCCCTGGCAACAAGGGCCTTGTTTACAAACAGTTGGCAATGGTTATGGCAATGAAACTGCATGTGACCATTGCTTTTTTCATATTTTTATATAAACTGGGCAACCCCTTTACACTTGGAGGTATACAATTTATTGTGAACAGAAGGATAGATAAATAGAATCTTTTTTTTTTTTTTTTTTTAAAACAATAAGCCTAATTTACGCTTACGTAACATACGGATGGATTAACGGCCTTATGTATGAAAACTGTCAAGCAGTAAGACTGTCTTTGGAAAAACTGATTTGGAAAAACTGGTATAGTACGCGCCGCAATGCTCCAATTTTTTTTTGAACGACGCGTCTTTCCAAAGCTGGCCCCATAGAAATTCATTGTTAGCGGCGTGTATTCGACTCTAACAATTGACTTGTCACTTTTCACCCCCGAGGTACAATACGATTGTATTGTACACGCGGGGGGGACAACGCGTAACCGTACCGTAATTGCGTTGCGCATTTCGCCACGTATAACGCGCAACACGCAGCAAAATACGTGGAAAAATGCGCGCCAAAGTAAGCCGTGTGAACATACCCTTGGAGTATGTACACATTATGAACTTACCTTCCACAGGCCTTATATTACTGAATATCCGCTAGCAGGTATTTAGATGTGTACCGCTGCAAAGTTGCCGCTTATCCTTTGCATAAAATAGAGTAAATGTAGTCAACTTTTGACTATGTTTCATGTTTTCAGTCATACATATTTGTGAGACATAATAGTGTAATGGATGTCATGCATAATTAGAACATACCTGACCTGCTGTCTTCTTTCTCATTTTGTTGTACACGGTTCCAGTCTTTCACTCAGGAAGAGGAGCTTTGTTCTTCTTGTTTTTATTTTTTCATGTTAAATACTTGAACCCTTTTGTACATACACAGCACCCTGGAATAATGGTGCTTTCAAACAAATAATGATAATATTAGCACACCAAAACAATTATTGGAAAAAAATATAAAAAATGGCATCCGTAACTACGTGATTTAAAAAAGGGACAGTGTGCATGTGACCTAATAGTGAGTTTACAGTGAGTATGATTAGATGAAAGGTAACTGGTAGGTTAATTGATAATAAAGAAGAATGTCTGTTCTCATGACTGGAACAAGTACATTAGAAGCTGAGTCATTCAGTGAAGTCAAGTAAATAAATATCCATAAAACAGAATTGAATTAAGCTTCTAAGGCCTCCTTCACAAACACTTTTTGTGCCATGTCTTTGGCTTATTAACACACATCCGAACTGCCTTTTTTGTGCTTTATATAATATTGTATGTAGTTTTACAAAATTATTTTATAGTTTAATAATAATTCAGAGCACTATATACATATATATAATTTATATATATATATATATATATATATATATATATATATATATATATATACAGCTCTGCAAAAAATTAAGAGACCACTAACAATCAGCATCTCTACATGTCTGACAGCCATTCCATTCCAGTATCAGATGAATTCCAACCAAAGTACACCTCATTCTACTTAATGTGCTTCTGATTAGGTGATCACCTGAACCAATGAATGATAGATACAACCCGCTACAATTTTCTACCAATTTACGAGTTTTATTCAATCTTCATATACAGCACAACTTCTTTTAAGCATTGCCTTTCTTTAAATCGAAACATTTCTCCGCACTGCGTGCGGCGTGGTCGGTTGTCCGGGCTGCTCCTTGCTACCTGATGGTGTTTAGTTGGTTTTAAGGTATTTTGTATGTATTTTGCACACTATTTCTGGAGAAATGTTTCGATTTAAAGAAAGGCAATGCTTGAAAGAAGTTGTGCTGTATTTGAAGATTGAATAAAACTCCTAAATTGGTAGAAAGTTGCAACGGGTTGTATCTATCATTCATTGGGCAACGTATACATTTCTGGGATAAGGGAGGTTCCCAGTTTATCAACCTGCCCTGTGCAAATACATTGAATGAATCTAGGGCGGTTTTTGATATAAAGAAGGATCACCTGAACCAAATCTTATTTGATGAAGAAAAGTATAAAAAACAGTGCTGTGGTCTCCACAATCCTCTTGCAATAGGAAAAGCTGGATGGCAAAATAAGTGCTAGGAATAGGCCAAAAGGAAATTTAATGAAAAACATAACTTTTACCATGCCAAAGGAGTTGAAAAGAAAAGTCTTCTTGACTTAAAACATTAGTCTTATTGTTTCTAAAGAAATATGAACTTGTTTTCTTTGCATTATTTGAGGTCTGCAGCACTGCTTCTTTTTTATTATTTTAAAGGATTTCTCATTTACTGCAAATAAATACAACATTTTTTGCTTTGAATTTCGGAGACATGTTGTCAGTAGTTTATATAATAAAATAACAATGTAAATTTTTCTCAAAAATACATACCATTGAAGAGAAAAATCAGAGAAACTGAAAATTTTGCAGTGGTCTCTTAGGCTATGTTCACACGGCTTAAATTGGGACGTATTTCGCCCCGTATTTCGCAGGGTACTGCGCTCAATACGTGGCAAAATACATCCCAATAATTACGGTAATTGACAGTTCTCATAGAGAACTATGGAATACGCCTCCTCTCCCCGCTCGCACAATACGCCGTGGGGGGGGAGATAAGTGACATGTCAATTATTCACTGCGTTTACGCGCCATGAGTAATGCATGTCTATGGGGCCGGGGGGCTGCCCCCACCCCTCCGCCCAGCGGGAGTGCCGAGTGCACAGCGTAATTGCGGGGCGTAATTACGCCCCGCAATTATGCCTTGTGAACTTAGCCTTGGTCTCTTAATTTTTTCCAGAGCATATAGTAATTAATTTTATATATATAATAAAATATAATATATATATTGGGCTCATCTTCTCTCTCTCTGTCATATCCTGCTCTTAAATGGGATAAAAACAACTATTTCTCTAACATTTGACTGCAATGTTTTCTTTTTTCCCAAAAATGCTATGTGTGACACTAATTTAACAGTTATACTATAATTAGAAAAAACTCATACTATTACATTTATGTCTCAAGTAACTATAGTTGGTGAATAACTAAGCTGCATTAAAGGGGTTGTCTCACTACAAGGATTGCTTTTTATTATTAAAGATCTTACAAAAACAAGTCACTTTGCAATATATCCATTAACAGTGTCCTACCTATTCTGAGATATACCCTCTTGTATGGGCTACATCAGGTCACTATAGCTACTGCCAGCACTGGTCGCTATAGCTACAGACCTGGTATCCTCAGAAGCTCCTCACTGCAGGTCAGCAGAAGCCAGTAAACACACCCCTGACTTCAAAAATGAAACCAAGAAAACAGGACTGATTCTATGTGGTGAGACAACCCCTTTAAGGTAGATTCACATGAACATTTTTTATGGAAGACGCCACTTTTTTACTGTATTTTTGCCAGTGTTTTTTTGCTGGTTAAAAAAATCAAATGGAACATTTTTGTGCCATTTCTTTTGACATTTAGTGCATTTGTTTGTTCAATGGTGTTTTTTTAGTATGATCAAGGTATGGAATTATTTTCAGATACTTTCTGGCATTTTTCTCCCATCGACATCCATTGTTTTCTTTCTGCTTAAAAAAAATGCATGTGGAAACGTCCAGTGTGGGGCGTGGCTTAGCTATGGTGGTGTGAGGACGTGCACTTGGGAGCTCCTCATGCCTCATACACCATTCCGGCGCTTTTAACAAGATTTGAGATGGGGAAAGCTACTAAAAAGCAGCGGTCCAAGTCGGCCCAATGTCCGGGGCCCAACCAGGAGAATCTGGTCCAGTTCTTCTCCCGGTCACAGCCTCTTACCTCTCGGCCAGCGGGAGACATGGAGACCCCTCAAGATGGCTGCCGCAGCATGAGGGCCCCGAATGCAGCAGCCCTTGTACCAGCCGCGGTTCCCGCCGAAGCTCCGCAGCACGACACGGCAAGTCCCGGAGCCTCTGCAGACGGTTGCAGCTTGAACTCCCTGCCTCTGGGAAATCCCCGGGCAGCTCCTCGCGGCAGAAAGAAGCAGGCGCCTCGCCTGGCGGTGCGCTCAGTGAGGACAAAGCCCCGGCACCTGCACCGCATTCCTCCGACTCGGCCTGCAGCTCTCCGAAGGACTCCGCACCCGGAGGGACACAGTCACTAACGGAGACGCAGATAAGTGCCGAGGGGCTAGATAGGAGAGGGCACAATGCGGGCAATACCTGCTCCCAGGCTGAAGGACTGGTGGTGGGGGGACCTGTGGAGATGGCCTCATGTATAAGGGCTGCTCTCTCTCCTGGTCAGGAATATATTTTGACCGCTGGTGAGCGGTATATGGGCCCTCTCTATGTAACACCTCTGGCCCTCCAGGACATATCAGGCTGTACCACGCGGCCCCCAGCCATACCACCTAAACCTCCCAGAGGATATCAGGGGGATGCTTCTTATTTGGCCCCAGGGCTGTCCCCTGTTCCGGGCCCTATGTTCCCTCCTGTGGCCCAGGGTTACCTCATTCCGGATACCCGGGGTCCCCCCACCAATATTGAAGGTGCAGTTGCCCACTCTCCGGCATGGTCAACAGGATCCTCTTGGGGCACCTCTCCAAACCACAACCAGGGCTTGAACTCTTCTGGCATGTCGCCAGTGTATATCATGCAGAACTCCACACAACTGAGCTCAGCATCAATTGAACAACTCTCTCATTCTCTGCTGCCCTCCTCCGCATGTCCACAGATGATGTCTAGTCTGGACGGTGCGCCAGCAGTTCTAGCACTCTCACCACATCCATCTGGTCAGGTCGGCGCTTCCACCTCGCTACGGGGATCGCCAGTTATATCAGACGACAACAAACCGGCCACGCTTGCAGATGTGCGACTGTTAATACAATCTCTCCCCTCCAGAGCAGATTTTACTGCATTAGCGCAGCAGATGGTGGACGGTTTCAAGCAAGAATTCTCCTCCTTCCGGGCGGAGCTGGCATCCCTAAATTCTAAAGTTGAGGGACTTGACCAATCTCAGATCCAAACTTCTACATCTCTGGCCACTTTGAAGGATGAAGTTGCCCAGCATTCTGCCCAACTCTTTTCCCTACAACAGCATCTGGATGATGTGGAAAATAGGAGCAGAAGGAATAACCTGCGGGTCCGGGGTCTCCCTGAATCTATTCCGAACTCTGACCTCTTCAAAGTTCTCTCTGAAATATTCAATGATCTGCTAGGACGTCCAGCTACGGCCCACATCGAGATTGATAGGGCCCACAGGGCCTTACGTCCCCCTAACCCAGATGACCCCAGACCTCGAGACGTGATCTGCCGGATCCATTATTTCCTCATGAAGGAGGATATACTGTATGAAGCCAGGAGGAGAAAGGAGGTGACTTATCGTAACAACCCCATTAGAATTCTACAGGACTTATCGAGACTTACCCTGGCTCAGAGGTCTGCATTGAAGCCCATTCTAGATGTTCTCCGGGACAGAAATATCCCTTTTTACTGGGGGTATCCGTTTGCTCTCCATATCCGCTTAGACAAGCAGAGCCTCACGATCCGCACTCCTAAGGACGTTCCTGGTGTTCTTAAAGCTCTCAAACTTGCGGATCTCTCCCTGTCAGATTGGCCTTCTCTGTCCTCTCTTTCCTCCAACCTACACCAAAGGAAGCGTATCATGCTGATCTCTTCCTTGTCTCCAGCTGGTGGCCCGCCTGGGGAGCAGAGAGGTAGAGCGGCCCGCTCTAAGGACTTGGGCCATTCCACCACGTCGAGCCCTAGGGCTCATCCGTCGTCCTCTAAAGGAACCTGAGGGGACTGTGTGGAGGTTTTTCTATAGGTTACAGATCTGTGTTGCTGGGATGTTCTAACTGTATGGACATTCTCTGTATTATTCATGTTTGTTGCCCGCAGCAAATGCTGAGTAGCATGAGGTGCTAGTTAGGGTTCTTTTATCTGTTCCCCTCATGATACAGCTTCTTTGATTGCCGGATATAGCCATATCTATTTCCAGAGTCTATTCTCCCGTACCTAGGTTAAGCCGCTTTTCCCCCAGTAGGTGAAAACCCTGCACTAGGGTTTCCTAGTGTTACAGGTTTTCTGTTACACTTGTTGTGGTTCTTGTTTGGAGATAAACTGCAGACCAGTGCAGTCTGCTTTTCTGTTTTTTTTTTTCTTTTGTGTAATTGTTTTGGGTCTTGTGTCTTGATCGTTGTCTGGTATCCCTTCCTTGTGTGTTTTCCCTCCCCCCCGCCCTTCCTCCCTCCCCCCCTTCTTTCTTTTCTCTTTACCTAGGCACGTGGTGTGGTCCGTTACTGACCCTTTGACTGGTGGTTCCCCTAACCCGGGCAGGTCCCATGGCGACTCTCAACATTGCATCCTTCAATGCCAAAGGACTGAACACCCCTGAGAAGCGGGCGCAGGTATTGCATCACTTTCACCGTCGTAAGACGGACATTGTTTGTTTCCAGGAAACGCATTTTAAGATAGGAAGTGCCCCACACATTAAAAATAAACACTACACCACTTGGCATTTTGCAAACTTCAACCAGTCCAGATCAAGGGGAGTAGCCATAGCGGTCCATCGTACTGTTGCTCATTAGGTCCTTTCCTGCTCGGCTGACCCTGAGGTGTGCTACCTGATTCTTGTCCTCTCTATTGAAGGGCGGCTATTTACCATAATTATAACCTACGCGCCCAATATTGCCCAGGCTACCTTTTTTGACCATCTTATTGACACTGCCATCCCGCTAGTTAAGGGGACGGTAGTTCTCTGTGGAGACTTTAATGTTACCCTAGACCCCACATTAGATAATTCGGCGGGCAAATCGGCCTTGTCATATTCCATCATTAAAAAAGTGAGGAGGGCATTTCTCCAGTTGCAGCTCTGCGATGTATGGAGGCTGCAGCACCCTGCCGACAGAGATTATTCTTTCTTCTCCCCTCCACACGGGTCGTACAGTCGCTTAGACTACATCTTGATTCAGCACTCTGCTCTGCAAATGGTGACGACAACCTCCATTGGCAATATATTGTGGTCGGACCACGCCCCAGTCTATTGCTCCCTCAAACTTCCAGCTGTGCAACGACCTGTGTGGAACTGGAAATTAAACGAATCGCTGTTGTCAGATTCTCTCTGTGCAGCAGATGTCGACAGAACTATCTCGCAATTTCAGGAGCAGCATACTGGAGATTCCTCTTCGCCAGCGATTCAGTGGGAAGCTCTTAAGTGTGTGGTCAGGGGGGTTCTGGTCAAACATAGGGCCAGAATTAAGAGGGGTTGGGCTGCAACCCTTTCCGGGGCGCTGTCTAAGGTTCACCAGTTAGAATTGATGCATAAGCGTGCTCTTTCCTCTACGGTACTTTGGGAATTGCAGGATGCGGGGTTGGAGGTTAAGAAACTTCTTGAGGCCGCGTGGGGTGGTATGCTGCAGCGCTGTCGGAGCAAATTTTACGAATACGGAAATAAATGTGGCCGTATGCTGGCTAGGACCCTTCGCTCTCGTATAGTTCAATCCCACATTCCCACTATCAAGACCCCTGCTGGTAAGGTCGTACACTGCACCACTGACATTGCTAAGTCCTTTCAGGACTTTTATTCCAAATTGTACCACCTCCCCCTCCTTCTACCACTCCTGCGGGATCTGTCTTCCCCCATCAGTCCCTGTATGCCAGAATACCGCCAGCAATCTCCTAGCAGTTAGAAGACCCTTTTTCGCTGCGGGAGATTGAAATGGTGATTAAGGATCTTCCGGGGGGAAAGAGCCCTGGTCCTGATGGCTTTACAGCCAAATTCTTCAAGACTTTTCCGGACCAGCTGACCCCTATGCTTTTGCGGATGTTTAATGCTATCTCCCCGGAGGCCCCTTTTCCGCCTCAGGCGACTTTGGCGCATGTGGCGGTTGTCCCCAAGCCAGGAAAGGATCCACAAGCATGTAGTAGTTATCGCCCGATATCGCTATTAAACGTCGACATCAAAATGTATGCTAAACTTATAGCGAACAGGCTTAACCCCTTATTGGACTCTCTTGTGCACCCTGACCAGGTGGGATTTGTGCCTGGTAGAGAGGCACGTGATAACACAATCAAAACGTTGGACATTATCAACCATGCTCGGGCTCACAAGACTCCTCTGATGGTCCTGTCCCTTGACGCAGAGAAGGCCTTCGACAGAATATTGTGGTCTTCTCTCCGTCAAACCTTGGCCCACATTGGCTTGGGCCCTAACCTACTTTCAAAGATTTCAGCCTTGTATACGTCTCCTTCGGCACGTGTTAAGGTTAACGGATCCCTCTCTGAGCCTTTTCCCATTTTAGGCAGGGCTGCCCACTATCCCCGGTCTTGTACATATTGATCATGGAGAACCTGTTGGCTTCCATTAGAGCTAATCCTGATATTAAAGGGATCAACGTTGGAGCGCAAGAATATAAATGTTCAGCGTTTGCTGACGACCTTTTGGTCTACATTACCAACCCACATATCTCGCTCCCGGCCTTGATGGCAGTGAATTCGCAATTTGGTAGTTGGTCCAACTTTAAGATCAACTCCTCTAAATCTGAAGCGCTCAATGTTGGTCTCTCCTCAATGGAACAACAGCTCCTTCAGTCGAACTTTCCTTTCACATGGCCTAAAGGAGGCATCTCGTACCTCGGGATACGTATCTCCACTGATCTTTCTAAATTATTTACTGACAATTTCGTCCCTCTGCTTAGGCAGATAACTAAGGACCTGGAGGCTTGGGTTACTAAGGACCTTTCCTGGTTTGGTAGGATAGCTGCGCTGAAGATGTCGGTTCTCCCGAAATTTTTGTATTTGTTCCAAACAATCCCTATCAACATCCCTTCCTCATTCAGGAAGAGTCTTAGGCGGTGTTTCTCAACATTTGTTTGGGCGACCCGTAAACCTAGGATTGCTTATGACGTGCTAATCAGACCAAAAGACGCAGGAGGAGTGGGACTCCCAGACTGCAAGCTTTATCACTTAGCCGCAGCATATGCACGGTTTCTGGCCTTAGCCCTGGATCATGACAGGAGGGCTTGGGTGAGATTGGCAGGGGATATTTGCCCTTTGTCAGTGGCTGTGCTCCCCTGGGTCTGGACTTCGACACATAATAATCTTGTCTCTTCTTTTAGCACGAGGCACACTCTGAATACGCTCTATTCTCAGAGGAAATCCTTTACTCTGATCGATGGTGCTGGTCCTTGTGTTCCAGTCACTGATCATCCAGAGTTCCCGCCTGGCGCAGCTGCGGCTGTCTTCGTGGGGGGAACAAAAACCTCACCCTTGTGCTTTTCTCATGTTGTGGCGGCTGGACGCTTAAAAACGTGTGGTGACATCCTTGGCAGTGATATTGCTCCTGCTGGGGCCTTCTATCAGCACATCCAGTTGTCACATTTTTTCAATAAGATAAAATCGACATTGGATTTGCACAGGCCGCTCACTGACTTCGAGAGGCTGATTTTAGCTTCTTCTAGTCCACCTCATGCCCTTTCGGTGACATATAAACTTCTGCTCTCCGCTCCCTCCTCTCATCTTCCCCCCTTTTGCCGGCGCTGGGAGAATGAATTGGGACTTTCCTTTTCTGACTCACAGTGGCACAGATGTTTCCAACTGACTCACAAAGCTCTAATAGCATCTAAATATCAGGAAACATGTTTCAAACTGCTCTCCAGATGGTACAGAGTACCCACTGTCCTACATAAGTGGTATCCGACAGTCCTAGATTTATGCTGGAGATGTGGGAGCGGAGAGGGAACCATGTCACATATTTGGTGGGGATGTCCCCGGCTTAGGAGCTTCTGGTCTGCAGTCATAGTCGTAATCAAGGAAGTTATGGGAGTAATGGTCCCTGATTCTCCAGAGGCATTGTTGCTTTGCATGTTTGATATGCCTATCAATAGATTCAAGAAATCTCTCCTCCGTTACCTGTTACAGGCCGCTAAATCCATTATTCCACGTAAATGGAAATCTTCTGCAGCCCCCTCGCTGGAAGAGTGGTATGCAGAGATTGAGTCCATGCAGAGAATGGAGGAGCTGATTTCTCATAGCACTGATCAACTGCTGGCGTGTCAAAGAACCTGGTTTCACTGGGCCCAGTTCAAGACCACCCAGTTATATCTCTCTATTTCCTGCTGAAGTCTGGATTGGGTATTGGCGGGGATCTGCCTTTTCTAGCGATAGTTCCCCTTCCTTACTGAGTCCTTGGGAGGAGGGTCTGAGGGGATTTTCATAAGAACTTGTAGGCTCCACCATGGCTCTGGGACAGCTCCATTGGCCCTCCCCTCCCTCCCCTTCTATTTCCCTTCTACCTATTGTTGCTTATGTGGTTTCTATGTCTTGCTCGTTGTTAGTCTGTCTGTGTGTTTAATGTTTTTTTTTGTTGCATTATATTTGTAATATATGGTGACAATTCTTTTTCAATGGTTTATAACTGCTATCATAGTGAGTGGGTACTGTGACCTTAACGACCCATTACCCTGATATAGCTTTTTCATGTGTTTTGAATCACAATCGTGTTATCAATATGTGTTAAACTTGTTCTATTAGTGCGGAAACCCGCATGTTTAGCTTATTGATCTATATCATTTATGGATACAATCCTTCTCCATGATTATGTACGGACTTTAATGTGTTCATTTTGTTTTTCAATAAAAGTCTTTTGGAATTAAAAAAAAAAAAAAATGCATGTGTATTAAAGGGGTTGCCTCACTACAAGGATTGCTTTTTATGTTAAAGTTCTTGCAAAAACAAGTCACTTTTCAATATGTGTCCATTAAAAGTTTCCAACCTATTCCTAGATATCCCCTCTTGTATGGGCTGCCTCAGCTCCTCAGGTCACTACAGCTACAGACCTGTACAATCTCTCATGATAGGCTGTCAGCACTGGTTGCTATATTTACAGACCTGGCTTCTACTATAGCCTAGTGGAAGCCAGTAAATACACCCCTGAATTAAAAGAGAAACCAAGAAAACAGGACTGAGGTAAGATGAATCGATGTAGTGAGACAACCCCTTTAACATGTGTAGTGTTTTTGTGCTGCTTTTTACACTACAAATCATGTTATCCAAGAGGCATTATTGAATCAAATGATCTATAATTTACATTATTTCTTGTGTGAAAAAACACCACAGGAAAAGCCCCACAGAAAGCTACTGATACTAAATCACAGAATTCATGAAATAATACCATCCCAAAAAAAAACCAAAAACAAAACAAAAATACCATAAAAAACACTTTTAAAATTAAGTGATTTTATAGTATCACAATAGTTATAGACTATCCTGAAAGGGGTGTTCCCATCTCCCACCTTGATGGCATATCAATATGAATCTTTAGCTGTGCTTCATCTTACTTCCTATCTCCCAACCTCAGTCTCAGAACATGCCCTCTGTTTTCTCCCTTATTCCTCATTTTGAAAGCCTTGGGAGGTATGACCGAATAGGTGTGCCTTCAGGACTGCCCTGAAAAGAGCCAAACTTCTTTGATCTCCTGGGCTTAAAGGGGTTGTCTCACTACATGGATTCAACTTGCCTCAGTCCTGTTTTCTTGGTTTCATTTTGGATTCAGGAGCGTGTTTGCTGGCTTCTACTAGGCTGCAGTAGAAGCCAGGTCTGTAGCTATAGCAACCAGCACTGGCAGCCTATCAGGAGAGATCAAACAGGTCTGTAGCTATAGCAACCTGAGGAGCCGATGCAGTCCATACAAGAGGGGATATCTCGGAATAGGTAAGACACGGTTAATGGACATATATTGCAAAGTGATTTGCTTTTGCAAGATCTTTAATCTAAAAAGCAATCCTTATAGTGAGACAACCCCTTTAATACAGAGCTGTTTGGAGAAACACAGAATTACTGAGCTTTCAAATAGCTAGTGTAGAACTCCAGAAGCCCACAGATAAGTCAAAGTACATTACAAAAGTACACTGTACTTTAGGTGAGTGTCATTATTTGGTACACACAGTGGACAAAATAAGTATTTGATACACTGGTGATTTTACAAGTTTTCCAACCTACAAAGAATGGAGAGGTCTGTAATTTTTTATCATAGGTAGGAGACAGAATATAAAAAACAAATCCAGTAAATCACATTGTACGATTTTTAAATAATTAATTTTCATTTTATTGCATGAAATAAGTATTTTAAACAATAGAAAAACAGAACTTGATATTTGGTACAGAAACTTTTGTTTGCAATTACAGAGGTCAGACGTTTTCTGTAGTTCTTCACTAAGTTTGAACACACTGCAACAGGGATTTTGGCCCACTCCTCCACACAGATCTTGTCCAGATCTTTCAGGTTTCAGGACTATCGCTGGGCTATATCGAGTTTCAGTTCCCTCCAAAGATTTTCAATTGGGTTTAGGTCTGGAGACTGGCTAGGCCACTCCAGAACCTTGAAATGCTTCTTATGGAGCCACTTCTTAGTTGTCCTGGCTGTGTGTTTCAGGTCATTGTCATGCTGGAAAATCCAGCAACAACCCATCTTCAATACTCTTATTGAGGGAAGGAGGTTATTGGCCAAAATCTCACGATACATAGCCCCATCCATCCTTCCTTCAGTATGGTGCAGTAATTCTATTTTGGTCTCATCTGACCACAAGACATTCTCAAAAGCCTCTTCGGCATCATCCAGATGGTCACTTGTGAACTTCACGCAGGCCTGGACATGTGCTGGCGTGAGCAGGGAAAACCTTGCGTGCCCTGTAGAATTGTAATCCATGATGGGGTAGTGTGTTACTAATGGTAATCTTTGAGACTGTCCCACCTCTATTCATGTCATTGACCAGATCCTCCCGTGTAGTTCTGGGCTGATTCCTGACCGTTCTCACAATCTTCCTTACCTTCCTTATGAGGTGAGATTTTGCATGGAGCCCCAGACCAAGAAAGACTGACAGTCATCTTGTGTTTCTCCCATTTCCTAAAAATTGCACCAACAATTGTTAGCTTCTCATCAAGCTGCTTACCTACTGTCCTGTAGCCTTTTGGAGACTTGTGCAGGCCTACAATTTTGTCCCTGGTGTCCTCAGACAGCTCTTTGGTCTTAGGCACGGTGGAGAGGTTGGAGTGTGATTGATATGTGGACAGGTGTCTTTTATACAGCTAATGAGTTCAAACAGGTGCAATTAATACAGGTAATGAGTGCAGAGTAGGAGGGCTTCATAAAGAAAAACTAACAGGTCTGTAAAAGCCAGAATTCTTGCTAGTTGGTAGATGATCTTATTTTATGCAATACAATGCAAATTAATTATTTAAAAATCATACAATGTGTTTTTCTGGATTTTTTTAGATTCTGTCAATCACTGTTGAAATGTAACTACATCAAGAATTACAGACGTCTCAATGTTTTGTAGGTGGGAAAACTTGCAAAATTGCCAGTGTATCAAATATCTATTTTTCCCACCTTTAATGTATAGTATATTTTAAAATGCTAGAAAAATAAGCTGCATGTTTTAATAATAACAATTATTATTTTTACAATCATCGTGAATGATTATAGAGATTTATTGTTACAGCTTGTTATAGCTGTGATGTTAGGTGTATATTTTTAAGGTTTTGTGATCAATATTTAATCAGTTCCTGATACAGCTATAATTGTCAACATCGTATTAATTTCTTTTTTCATCTTCGCTCTCTCTCTTCTAATTTTTCTCTAGACATACTGTAACTAGTGATAGTTTTTTGCTGAACAAGTTGTATTTTTATTGTATTTTAATTGTACTATTGAATATATAACGTAATGTATTGGGAAAGGGAAAAAAATATTTGTGATGTGGAATGGGTACAACTCAGTTGCGGCATTTTTTTTTTGTTTTATTTATGGATGTAACGGTCTGGAGTAGTGGATCCTCTGGACCACCACAAGCGGTGGTATAAGCCACAGCAGGGAGCGGAATCTAAGTAGGTCCCAGTAGTCACCAGACCCCGCTGCAAGGCAGGTTGGGCTTGCTGAGGCGGAAATCCTACCAAGTCGCTATGCCTGACACAACTTGCTTGCGGTAGCGGCTGAGGTGCAGCATGGTACAGAATCGTGTATCAAACTTATAGTCGGGTTTCGGGACGGAGGCAAACGGTACGGTACAGGGAAACACCAGCAAGACTTAGAGAATGCTTTCTCAGTAGGCACAATGGCCTAAAGATCCGGCAAGGTAGTCAGGATGGGGCGGGGTTAAAAGGGTCAGTGTTTGGTGATCGCCAATCACTGGTGCACTGGTCTTCTAAAAGTAACAGAACTGGCGCATGCGCCAGAAGGCAGAGACATCGGTTGTAATGCAGACATGTGAGTAGGATTGGGATGGAGCAAAGGAGTGAGCACGCCCGCCGCCCGGCATGCGGGTCACGGCGCCGCTCACCTGCGGGAGTGTCTATGACCCAATGTTAGGGTCGCAGGAATACCTGCGACAGTGGACTTTACCGTGTGGTATAAATCTCATGATAACTGCACTCCTTAGGTGATCCAATTTATGCAATAACAAATTTATACAGTTTTCGTTAGGCCTTGCTACTATTTCTCTGCATTGTTATCACATCACTATTTTTAAACCTGTGTAAGGAGTTGTTTTCTTATGGGCTATGGAAAGAGAAAAGTTTGAGGGTTTAGTTTTTATTGATACAACTATTGGATACAACTTTTTGATCACTTTTTGTTTCAAATTTTGTGGGAGGAGACAAAAATATAATTTTGGAACTGAATATTTATTTCTTATGGTGTTAAACATATTGGATAAATAAGGTCATATTTTATTAGATTGGACTTTTACAGGCATATACAGTAGTTGCCATTTATGTTTATCTTTTTCATGTTTTTCTTTTTTTAATTTTTTGTATATAATGGAAAATGAAAGGTGTTTTGAACTTCTATTTTTTTTTATTTCTTTATTTATTAAAATTTAAAAGAAACATTTGTACTTATATTTTTAGTCCCCAATAGTATGTACACAATTCTGCAATATATTCTGTGACCTTGATCATTGTATGATCCATTCTAAGCGTGAACATTCAAATTGTGCAGCTGAATAAAAATCAAAATCTAATCAGAAGTGAACGGCACATAAGTCAGAGGCACAGCACAGAGCTCTCGCTCAACATCCTGCTATACAGCCTGTTTAGCAGCTGACCAAGGAATCTAAATACCACCGAAGGTGAGGGGAAGACATCAGGACACTGGCGGCGTTTACTAAGCAACAGCCGGAGCAATGACCTGTCATAAGAAAGACCAGCCGGCACAAGACAGCGCGGCCTCCAAAATCACACTGCTGCTTAGCACCTCAACAGCAGTGAAGCCTACAGAGGTAGGAGCTAGGCTGGCACACTTTGCTCGCTCTGCCCACAATTAACAGCTCAGTATTAGTGAGGACATGGACCATGGGCAAATCAGGAATCCACCATGCAGGACGTATTATTGTGTAATTCCACCCTTGTAATGCTAAATTCTCATATGGGCGACTTGAAAAAAGATATTTCACACGTGAGGGAAGATATCCGTAAGGTAACTAACAGAGTGCAGGCTGCACAGGAAAGAATTGGTGCGCTGGAAGACACCTTAGGCAACATGTCCCATTAGGGAGGCGCCATTTTTTGGGTGTATTTTGCGCCAAAAAACTGTTGATGCCCTATTCTCTATATAAATGAACTGTAGCACACCATAACTAGATGCATCATACTGTAGGCACGACATATTTGTATAGGCTCATCAAATATGCTATCAATGATAAGCTATGCGCTTAAGTTATGCTATGCGCCTAGATTATCAATTATACTATGCAAGGTATACCAGACACCAGATTTTTGACAGGCGTCTCTTTTCTGACATGTCGCCCCTTGTCTCTTTTGTCAAAAGATCTAACTGCGGTCAAACAACATATTTCTGCCCTATATGTCAAAGTAAATGACCTATAGAACTGGAGGAGCAATATGATTGAAAAAGCCAGAAAAGTCAGAAGGAAGAGATGCTGTTTCTTATTTGGAAGCATGGATGTTCAATCTATCTGAAAAGGACATTTTGTCTGATTTCTTTTGTATTAAAGGGGTTGTCTCGCTACAATGATTGGGTTTTAATTTAAAGATCTTTAAAAAACAAGCAGCTTTGCAATATATGTTCATTACAAATGTCCTATGATTTTGAGCTAGCCCTGTTAGTATTACTACATCAGCTTCTAAAATCTCTTTTAAGCAGCGGGCCTGTTGATCCTTATCTTACTGGCTGTCAGGTCCCGAATGACTCATCACCTTTGAAGACAGGTACGGGGCAGAGAAGCCCCTCCCCAGAATGCTTCTGTAGTGGAAGGAGGGGAGGAGGACTTCTGGCTCTGTGTCCTGGATTTAACCCTTTTGTGTGCCTGCTTCCTCCTGCTCTCTACACAGATAGATTTTGACAGCAGTGGGCCCCCTTGTTTTCTATAATCCCTGATATGTTCTTTGGAACTTGGGGACTATACTAATATATACAGTTTAGGGGGATGTGAATACTTTATGTTCTCCTGTATTAGGGACACAAACCTGAGTATAGTAACACTGCCCTTGTTGTTGCTGGAGATGTGGAGACTTGTAAGCTAAGAGGGGATATAGGAACAACTTGCATTTCCCCTCTGCCTCTATTAGCCACACCACTTCACACTCATAGATCGCCCTCTCCTGCAACAGACCCAGGCAGACACACACAGGGTGAACTCTGAGAGCAAACCCCCTCCCCCCCCCTGTATAGAAGTTACGTAGCTGCCATGTGTGCGATGGGGGGGGGAGAGGGAAGCTGAACAGGGCAGACCAAGAAGCACGCCCCTCAGTTCAACTTACCCGGGACACTGACAGGCTGACAGCTCGTAATGAGACAACTCCTTTAAGCGTTCACACAGAGTTCCTTCTCGCCTTCCTCCCCCCATGACACCCCCCCCCCCCCACCCTCCTTATCCTGCTTGAGCTCTTTCATTTTAGGGACAGGGACGCTATCCTGCAGGCAGCACAGGACAAAAGGGACAATTCCAATGATGGACAACGTGTTCATTTATCCTGACTTTTGCACAGCAGGCCAGAAGCAGCGGTCCCAATTTCTGGGCATTAAATGTCGACTTAGAAACATCTCTGTGCCATATTCACTGATGTACTGAGGGTGGTTCTGATGGGGGTAATCTCACATTTTTGAAAACGCTAAGGATGCCCTATCCTGACAAGACTCCAATTTTAACCTGCCTTAAATTAGAGCCATCAGGATGGTTTGAAGTGCCCCTAAATTTTGGGTTCGTTTCTGTTTAGTAACCTGTGCGTTATGTTATGTGTTTACATTAGGGGGCAGAGTCTCTCTTTAAAACTTGAAATCTAACAATTTTTGAGGTTGTGCCATTATGGTGCTTAAGAGAAATGCTCGCCCCATACCCTTCAGGGAGAAGGGATCAGTATGATTTTGGCTATATGTTACTTTGTTGTTTTTCTCAGAAGGGGGAAAAGGGGTTCAAGAGAAGCAGGACCCATTGATCATCCACACACGCTAGGGTAGTGAGTACCTTAATTTATAGGGCAATTTCATTTGTTTGTAAAGACCTCAAAATTGATCCATAAGAGAGATATGTATATCTTTACTGTAAAATGTATCTGCTTAAAATTATTAATGTTGTGGTTTATATTCCTCCTCTACATTCTAGCCAATTTTTTTTTTTCAATTCTGACTCTCTTGGAGGCGTGCTGAAGCATCCCTATTTTGATTTTAAGCGATTTCAATAATTACTTGTAATTCTACTGGGATAAATTCCACACAGGTTCAGTCGATCTCCTGTCTCAGCTTACAGTCCTTGCACAACTCTTGAATGAGGTTAGTTTGAAAAATATATGGAGGATGCGCAATCTGTCCTCCAAGCAATCTTTCTACTAGTCAACAACACACCACTCCCATTCAAGAATAAACCTGGCTGTTACCTCTGAGACATTGCTTAGATATACTACAAGGACATGAATATCTCAGACCACTCTCCACTGCAGGTGGATTTTGGGTGCAATTAATAGGTAACTATATTAGCTGAAATGGAAGAATTTTATAAAACAAATGATGGTACAGCTCCTATAGCATGTGTTAGAGGAATATATATCTGAGAAACTAGCCAAAAAAGGACCAAAACGAGAAGCTTTGTGGAGCAGCTTCAAAATAGGGTATCATCGGGGGAACAGGATCCTTCAAACAGCAATAGGGAGGACACTCTGTAAACTTTAAACGATCACTTGGTTAGGGTATGTCCACACGATGTATTGCTGCGCGTACAGTACGCGCCGCAATACATCGCATTTTTCGGGAGCTCACGCTAATACGCGAGCACTCCCGCGGCACGGGGGGCGGCAGCCCGCCGGCCCTTTTGACATTCATTACTTGTGGCTTAGTGGGCCCGCAATAATTGACTTTTCACTTATTTCAGCGGGGAGGAGAACTAGGATTACTAATTTAGGCGCGCAGCTCCTCGTTTAGAGCACAAATAAAGGTAAAAGGCTCCCGAATTCCCTGTGTGAAAAACCCCTTAAAGGGGGGTTTGCCAGGAGCAAGTTTTTTCCTCGCCCTTACCACAGGGAGAATGTAAAACAAATCCCTGAGCATAAAAGGGCTGCGGGGCGAGAGGGGGGGGTGATAAGGATGGGGAAAAGAAGGGGCGCTCAAAATTTAAGTGAAATAATAAACAGTACAACAGTGGATTCTAAAACCCAAAAAGACACCCCTCAAACTGCATGTTTTTCCTTGCCTTAAAAGCTCATTAAATTTGCCTGTCATCAATAAAAGTTTTTTTCACGCAAGGGGGCCCTGTAGCTCCTGGGTTGTTCTATGGAAGAAACCCAAAAAAAACGTGGGGCCAGCCACGCTGGACCATATTTGTGCTTGTATTGCTATCCCCCTAGCCCGGGGGGCCCCTGCGATACTGGTCCACGGTGGCTGCTTTTTTTTCTTTGTTCTAGGGGAAGCTTTGAGGTAAAAAGGGGGATTGAGAAATGCTGTAGCTCTCGAGTCTCACTTTTTTTTAATGACATATATTTAGAAAATGTTTAAATACCCTTTTTGGGGAGGACCCCGTCAACATTACATGGTGGCAAAACCCCTTTAAGGTGTGGTAGAGAATAAAGATTCTTTATCAGCAAATTTTTTTTTTAACAGGAGAGAGCACAGGACATTTGTTGCCAACGGTGGGGGTGTGCCAATTTTTCAAAACTTGTATTTGGAAAAAGACACTGGGAAAAAGAAGATTCTGATGTCTTGTAGGTTCTGTTTAGGTTATATAAAAATCTTTATGCCTCCAGGGGAGTAGGTTCAGAAGCTGTTGTGGACTCTTATTTGTCCAATATCTGCCTTCTACACCTGTCACTGGAAGCTAGACAAATGCTAGACAAGCCACTTGTGAGGAGTTGGAGAAGGTGACTCAGCAGGTGCCTAATGAAAAGGCTCCCGGGGTAGATGGTCAACTTTGCAGACATCCTGCTTCTCAGGCCTCTGGAAGTATCCCAGGCGGCACTGGAAGTGGAACAGTGGCCCAACTCTATGCGAGAGGCAGTCATCGTTCTTACCCTTAAACCAGATAAGGGGACCCGTCTGACTGGGGCAAATCATCCTTTTTTGCTACCGTTTAACTTTAAGGGTGACATTATGATTTTTGGACCCAGGAAAAAAAAAAATTGCGTGCATTTTTAAAACGAGATGCCCTGAATCTATGACCCTGTTTTTCCGGGCAATTTGATTTTTGTTTTCTAGCCTAAGAACAATTCGGGTCGGGAAAAACCACATGAAATGCCCCTGGATTTGCCATACTGAAACAAAACTGTATCTTAGGGGGGGGTTTTGGGACAGCCTCCAGCACACCCCCGTCTCAAAGTAAAAAAAGTGCCCGTGGGCGCTTTTAATCCCCCTAATTTTGAAGTGTGCAATTAAAAATCTAGCAAAAATATTTTGGGTTGGGTTATGTTTATTTTCCCAATTTCTTTTGAGCTCCTAAAAGGGGGGGTGTTTTGAAAAAAAATGTGTACAATTCCTACATTTTCGACAGATATTTTTTTTTAACCATCAAATTAAAAGTTCAATCTGCCTTGATTCTGTTTTAGAGGTTTCATTTCAAATCCAATGTGGTGGCATGCAGAGCCCAACTCGCAAAACTTGTGTCACTGTCCAAATATTTCTGGCCCTAACTGTATGCTTTATGTGCTGGACACAAATGTGTAGAAGACCAGGTCTGGCACATACATCTTATGCAAACGAGAACATAAAATCCATGGTGCAATAAAAAAAGAATGAACATGCTCATTATTTGAGTAGATCCTTATTGGAAGGAGGTATACAGGTTAGCACTATTGCAGTAGGACTTTAAACCAGAGGCAGAAACATGTGCACACACCCTTAGGGTGCATTCACACAACGAGAAAAATGTACTCAGCAGATTCTACCACTGAAAATAGCGTTGAACATGGTTTTCCACGAGTATTTTATGTGAATTTTAGGTCCTTTTTTTGCCAAAGGATTTCAAGTCAGAAAATGAATCTCATTTATCTCTATGGGGTTTTGGACGCAGATCCAGCATAGAGGTGCTTAGGATGGTTTTTTACGTGGCATATGGCGGAAAAAATGAAATTTCAATTTTTTTTTTACCTGAAAAAAAAAAGGTTGTGTTTTTAACTAACAACAATATTTTCTATTGAAGTCAGTGGGGATGATTTTACATTTGGTTTTAGATGAGTATTTCAAGTCGGAATCTGTGTGGATTTCAACTTGGAATACTTGTCATGTAGACAGACCGTTAAGGGATAAAATCAGGAAAGGGGGCCCCAAAAAATTACGGAGCAAATCAAGGTGGTTTGCGGTTTTTACAAGACCTTCCCCCCATGGGTTTTATGGGGGGTTCGGTACAGGTTGGGGCGCTGTGTTCTGAGTACTCGGGAAATTTCCCCCTAGAAAAGAAAAGGAGGGGTCGTGCGCAAGTGTGACCACTCTCTATTTTTCCCCGTATCTTTTTTGGATAATTTTAGTCCCAGAGGTGGGGCCCAAAACTTTTTTAAGGGTTTGTAGAAGTATCCTGTCGATATGCCAATCAAAGTCTATGGTGGGGGCAGCCCTTTTTAAACAAATGGGGATTGGGGGGAAGGGCCCCTTTTTCCCTGCGGGTCAGGGGCGGCTCTGGAATTGGAGGTGTGTTCCTACGGCAGCTGCTGTGCTGGGAGCCGCACACCCCGCTCTGATGCCTCAAGAGGAACTGCACCCCCCACCATCAAAATACAGCAGGAACCCAACTAAAATCACACTAGTTTTAAAGCGTTTTAATTTTTTTTTCAAAAACTGCAGTGGACAGATGTCATCTGAAAATCAATGAAAAATGTGAAAGTCCCCCCGTTTTTTGCTGCTTTTTTTCTTTTTTTTCATGTTTTGGTGCTTTCCTCATTTATGGGATGTAGTGTTTTTTTTCAGGCAGGGAGTGGGGGATTTTTTCCCCCTTTTAAAAACCCCCATTAATTTAATTTTGGGACCAAAAAAAAATCTATGTATTTTTCGGGGTTTTGGGGAATGTTCCCCCGGCCCTTAAGCCCGACGTAAAATTTCAGGGGCGGATTTCGCCCCGCAATTACGCCGGCAAAACCCTGCACGGGGGCGGGGGGGGGGCCCGTCGCCCGGGCCCCCTATAAATTTCATTTTCTCAAGGGGTAAGCGCCGTAAATAATGTGCATGTTCCAACTTTTCCCCCCCCGGCCCCGGATTCGCCGAAGGGTAAAGGGGAAAAGGAATTTCCCAAATTTTCTATGAGAACTGGGGTTTTCCGGGAAGACGAACAGATTGGACCGTACTGCCAAACGCCCAAAAACCCGGGGCCGTAGTAAGCTGGGAATCCCCGCGCAAAAAAAGCCCTTGTGAACGGGGGCCTTACTGTTGTGTTTGTTTTTAGGGTTTTTACACCAATTTTTAAAATTTGGGGGTGGGAAAAAAACACCAAAACAAAAGCATCAGAAAACAAACATCTTTAAAAGAAAAATAACTGCTACAAAAGCAGAGAGGTTGTTGTGGATGGGAGCAAAGGTTATGTATTTGTGATCCTTTGTTTTTTCCCTTTTTTAAAGTATTGTTAATTTTAAAACCTCAAAATATACATATATATAAAAATATTTCAAAAAATTTATATAAAAATATAAAAATATTTTATATATAAAAATTTATATATATTAAAAGGCAACACCCCTATATTTAAAGCATTTTAAAAACTGTTTGTATATCTTTTGTTATTAATGTGTTAAACCCAAAAAGGCCGCCTTTTTAAACAGGGTTTTTACAAGGGTTTCGTGTAATCCCCGTTTGGGCCTAGTCAAAAAGTTCCCCCCCTTTTGTTTAAAACATTCCCCGAACTGTTAAGGGGGGGGTCCCTTTTTTTAACAACGGCCAATTTTTCCCCACACCGGGACTTGGGGTTTGCTATTATCTTCTTTTAACAAAGGTTTTTAAAAAAAACACCAATTTTTTGAAAAAAAATCCCGAAAAGCACTTTCCCCAAACAACCCTGGGAAGGGGTTTTGATTTGGGTTTTTTTTCGGGTTTCACTTTTTTAATTTTTTTTTTTTTTGATAATTTGAACCCCCAAAGGGCAGGGTAGCCCCCTTTTGGGGTACTTTCCATTTCAGATGTTTGTTGCAAATGGGGCCCTGAGCTTGGATCTGGGTTTAATTTAAAACCCAAAACTAACTGGTCAGTTCTTCTGGCGGACCCCAGGGGAGAGATAAAGGGGCCAACGCTTTTTAATATCTGTCCCGGGGAAAATAGAGTTTAAACCCTTTTCTTATCCCGGGAGAATTTCCCTTTGTCTAGTGGGAAACGTACTATGTTTTTATTCGGTTTGTTGTTAGGTTTACGGAGACAGGGAACAGTCGGCCCATGTATTGAACCTATGACCTTTTCAAATTTTAAAATTTCCCTTTTGGGGTTTTTTTCTGTTTTTTTTGTATTTAAAAGTTTTGGGGAAATTGATTGAAAAACAGAGCTTTGGGGCGAAGGGGGTTTTTGGCAGCTGAGAACAGGCATAAATTTTGTGGTTTTTTGAGAATCCCCCCTGGGGGGTAAAACCCGGGGAAGGTTTTAAAATCCCCGCGGTGGAGCAGGAGCTGGTCAGCTGGGGTTGGAGAAAAAAAGCATTTGTGATTAAAAATTGAGAATTTCATTTTTGGTGGAAAAAAAAATGAATTAAGGGTTTCCTTGGTGTAAGGAAAGCTGAGACAGGGGTGCAAAGGGCAAACGGTTTTTTAAACATTCAAAACGATGTTTTGTGTGTCTATTTTCCTTAGAAATGTAGCATTTTGATTGTAGAAAAAAACAAACCCAAAAAAGTTTTGGTTGTGAGTTTAGTTTTAAAAGACCATCTGTGGTTTTTAAAGGGGAAATTTAAAAATGTTAGAGAAAAGTCTCATTTTTGATTTGAAAGTAAGTGAAGTATCGAAGAAATTTTCAAGTAGCTGAAGCGTGATTTTTAAAACCTCAGAAACATTTGGATTTAATTTTTGGGAAAATTTTGAGGGTTGATACAGAAAAGGGAGATTGAAAAAATTTTGGAATGTTTTTTTGAAGGGTGAATCCTGGTACAGTGTAACAAAAGGATTTATAGGGGAAGGGTGGGGACCCGGGGGGTGAAGCTCCCAAAGTGAAACATCCCCAGGAGAAGTTTCTGAAAAAAAAGGAGGGCAAAGGAAAAAAGTGAATACCAATGCCCTTTAATGGCGGAGGGACCCTTTTTTTTGGGGGTTTGGGGGCAAATGAGGGGGTTTAGGAAAAGAATTTCTGTAACAGGGAAGGGAACCAACCCCCCAAAAAAACAGCCCCCGTGACACAAGTCCCCCCTTCCCCCGTAACCAAACCCACTTTCTCCAGCCCCGCCCAGTACACCCAGACTACCGAAACTTTAGTGCCAAATTTCCCGCCACTTTTTTGTCACTTCCTACTCCCGCCCCGCCTACTGCTCCCCTTAGGATGTCCCCATCCGCTTCCTTCTGGGGGAAAAGGCCCGCCCCTTTTGGGGCACCACTTCCTGGAAAAAAATGGGGGCACATTTAAATGTATGTCCCAAATTGGGAAACAGAAATGGGGGTAAAGGGGAACCGGCCCCGCCACCCTACGTGGGAACCTCATAGTACTGGGAGCCGAAAATACAGTGGGAGCAGGGGTCTAACAGCATGAGGATGACAAGATAGGAGGAAGACCGAGCAGATGAGCTCATACGACAAGTCAGGGCAGATAGACGGCTTGCTGCTGCGGGGGGCACACCAGCTGGCCCACTGCACAGTGTGAAGGTAGAGAGGTTTGAATCAATATTGTGTTATATGTAAAATTTTTGGGGGAAACCCCCAAAGCTTTTTCCTTTTTAAAGGCTTTTCCCCAAGGGGGGCAGAACCCCATTTTGTGGGAATGTTTGCAGCAAATTTAAAGGAAGCAAAAGGATGGTCAGGTTTGGGGACCACTTGTTATCTGTTTCCCTTCAAAGATGTAAACCCCCCAGTATTGCCCCCTTTCCTGAAGTTTCGTTTACGGAAAAAATTCATTTAAATTTTTGGGGGCTAAGGCAATCCAAGAGATTTTTTTCCCAGAGACAACGTGGCCCAATAAAGTTTTATTTAAACAGCGCCTAAATATGGACTTAATCCGTTCCTCTTTCTTTTATGCGCTGGGTTTTTTCTTAAATTTCCCGTTTTTACAAAATTTTGTGTAAGGCTTTGCTTTGTAAAATTTTGCTTGGAAATGAACGGAAATTTGTTCCAAAAACTCTGCGGGGGGACCCCGTTTCTAATCGGCCGATATATTTTCCCTTTCCGATTCTTTAATTTGGAAAAAGGGGCCCAAAACGGGTAAACCCCCCCAATTTTTGGGTTTTAAAACGCCCCCATCATTTTTGGCCCCTGCATTTTGGGGGTGACCTGGGGGGTGGATACGGGACCCCCGAGGCCCCGAACCTGCCACGGGCGTTTGGGGACCGGAGGATATAAAAATTGGGGGAACTGGCCTCTTAAGGTTGGGGAAGTTGATGATTTTGTATTTAACTCCCCGTTGGGCATTTGATGTCCCCCGGTTTGGGTTTTGGTTGTGGTATCTGGTCCCGGGGGGTTTCCAAAAAAAGTGACTAAACCTAGACAATTTAAATTCCACCCGGGCCCACGTTTCGAATTTTTTTTTGCTGTGTTTCCAGTATTTTCGGTTGTCACTGTTTGTAGTCCAAACCCCCTTTTTCCCCGGGTTTATGGTTGTTTAAAATTTTATAGTGGGAACCCTTTTGGCAGTTTAAAGGGTTTAAATTTGGGTGAGTGGTACGGGGTCCCCGGGTTATTTTTGGGACAAGATCTGTATATTGCTAAAATTTTTTCAGGGGGGTTTCCGGTTGGAACAAATTTCATTGGGATTGTTCGGGGGGGATATTTTAAAGTATCATATATGTGTTTTGCCCAAAAGGACCGGGGGGAAGGGTAGGCCCCCAAACCATTGTGGAAAAACAAAGGGGGGGGCCCCTATTTTTGGGTTTTGGGCTAGGGATTTTTTATTATTTTGAAAAGAATCCTCGTGTTGTGGACCGGGTTTGGGGCACGGGGCCGGTGGCCAGGGGCTGTGTAGTCTTTGTCAGGTTTGGAGACCCCCCCAAGCATAGAACCCCAAAAAATTTTTAAGATGTTTCAAAAAGAGCTTTAAGTTGCCTAAAAGGGGCAGGGGGGACTGTTAAAGAGATTGTATGTGGGAAAAAAAGGGGAAAAAAAGTATGGAAAAAATCCCATTCCAATGTTTAAGTTGGGGGGGATTCCCCCAAAGGGGGAAAGATTGCAGCCATCTAATGGCAAGAGGTAGTGGAGAATCAAAGAGGGCAGTTTTTCTGACAAAGGAGGGTTTGGGGAATGGCACGGGGTCCCCCTCCGAGGGGCCCAAAAAAGGTTTGCAAAAAAAAGGTTTTTTGGGGAAAGTTGAAAGTGTTGGAGGGAAGGATAAGGAAAAAAAAACTGAAAGGATAAATTTTTTGTTTTTGTTAGGTAAAAAAAAAATTGCTTTTCCGGGGTTAATTTTATATTCAAGAAAACCACTTGTTATTTTTCCACACTGGAAATTTGGCAGAGTGTAAAACCCTTTGGCTTTTTTTTCAAAGCACCCTGTTAGGGGGGGGTACCCTTCCCTCCCCGGGGACATTTCCCCCCGGGCTCTAAGGGTAATGAAAAAATTGTGGGCCGGCTCAGTAAAAGAAAGTGCAGTCTTTGTAGTTTGATCGAAGAAAAAAGATTTTTAAAAATATATTATATGAGACTTGAGAGAAAAAAAGCATAAAAATAAGCTTGTTAAAGAGTAAAATCATGAAGGGTAAGTAGCATGTTTAGACAAGACTGAAAGAAAAAAATGATGTCTTTTCCCCAAGTCCACCCTAAAGCCCCAAAAAACCCCCAAAAGGGAGAAATGGAAAGAACCCCCAGTGCGGTTTGGGCTCCCCCCGCTTTGGTCAAGGGGGGTTTTTGGGGAATAGGGAGGGGCCCCCGTGCTCTGTACCCCCCTCCTGGGGCCCAGTACAAACCCGGAAAGGGGGGATCCCAAGCTCAGTTGCATGTTTTAAAAACCCCGCACGGTGGTCATGTATTTTTCCCCTTGGGTCATGGGATATCACCCCCTCACCGGGTGGGAGCCATAGTTAACCCCGCCCAAACCCCCAAAAGTCACACCGAGGGGGGTTCGGAACAGATTATTAAAAGGAAAAAAACTGGTTTTGAGGCTAAACCCGGGGGCTTTTGGAATTATTGAAAGGGAAGGGCCAAGTGGGAAAGGGATCTGCCCATCCTGCGGGGCAGGAGGGTTTCCCCTTTACGTTTTTGGTTTCCCTGCTTTTGGGGGCCCGGGTTTTTGTGGCAAAGATATTGACAAGGAAAAAAATTCGCCCCTTTAAATTTTATTACTAATTTTTTGGATTTGGTTTAAAGAAAAAAGATGTCACAATCATGGGGCCCCCAAACCGGGGGGCCCTCTTTTGCTCCCACTTATCTCCTCCGGTTTCTTTATGTTTTCCTTAAAAAAATTTGCAATTTATCCCCTGGGAAAGGGCCCTACCCCCTGGGGTCCCGAAACTCCCAGGGCTCTTAGCTTTTATTGGGGGAGGGGTCGCATTCATAAATCGCCCCTCACCGTTTCCAATTAATGCTGGTCCCTTCCCCCGGGCTTGGGTGATCCCCTTTCCTAGTATCAGGGCAAACCTTTCCCCCGGAAATTTTTACTTGAAGCGGGGGCCTTCTGGCTAAAGATTTGGGACAAAAAAAGGAAACTCCAGAAGGCATGGAATTTTGAACCAATTTTTTCCCGGTTTGATGATGGGATAGGTTCCCCTGTGCCTTAAGGCCCCTTTAAATTTCAGGGTTTTGATGTCCCTAAAGGAAAACCCCCGGGCCAAAAAAATTCCCCCCTACCTTTTACAAAAAAGGGTACCACAGGGGCTTTTGGTTCAAGGTCCTGCGATGTTGGGCTACTGCCAGTACTGTGTTTTCAGTTTGTCTCAAGGGAAGAAGGGCCCGAAAATTCAGATCCAGGGCCCTTTTAAACGGGGTTGGGGGTCCCAAAATCCTGTTAAAATCACCCCAAATTTTCTGCAGATAATTGATTTTATTGCCGGGGAAAAAAAGCAAAAAATGGTTTCGAGTAAGAATTTTTCCCCCCTTGTAAAGTTTTAAACCCAAAGTGAGGAAGGGGGGGTGTGGGTAAGCCCCGGGGAATACAACTTGCCTTCAAAAATACTACAGCCGGAAAGGTAGGAGTTGTGGTTTTTAGGTGAAGAATGCTGCACCTAATCCTGAAACACAGAGTGAATGGAAAAAACACTATCGCCCTAGGTAAATAAAAGAAAAACTGCCAAGGGCTTAAGGAGAATAGGAGGGGGCACTTCTTGGGCCTCCGGCTGATGATTGGACTGGGAGGCTGGAAGCGCTGGTTACGAGGGGGCTGGTACTACTAGTTATATTAGTGGGCTCTGTTTGTACTGTGCGCTGCATTCCTCTCTCAAAAAACTATTGGCCAGGATAGCTGCGGGGGGAGCCAAACCTCAGGAAAATTTCCCATCACAAAGGACCTTATGGCGTTGAAGAGGATTGTGCTCCCCTCTTTCCAAGACCCCCATAAGTATGAACCAAAAGGGCAATTCTTGATTTGAAGGGACAGATCAGGGGAAAACCTCAATGTTATAGGTCACTGGAAGTTGCGTGTTAATTTCCCCCCCCCCCTTAGGGGTTTCTTTACAATTTTCTGAAAAAATCCCACACCCTTTTCCCCCCCGTGTAGCAGTTCCAAAATCCATGAATTCTTGTTTCAGGAAGGGCAATAGGGGCAGTGGAGAAAATATTGGTCTTTAGGGGGGATTTTGAAGGTAAAGAGGTTTGAATCAATATTTTTGGGATATGTTAATTATGAAATCCCAACTTTTCTCCTTATAAAGGGATTTCAGCTGAGCGAATCCATTTTGGGGGAATGATGAGCAAATAGAAGAAGCTAAGATGGCTCAGGATGTACC